>JAJOZX010004269.1:187500-270000 GCA_023014485.1 Bathynomus jamesi
ATATACTGCGTGGTCATTGCAGTTATATGCGCATATTCACGATTTGCGAGGGTGCCCTCTCAGGGTATTGGTTTCTGCCCTATGTGGGAGAATTTCGATTTGTGATTGAGTGAGGTCCGTAGCATAATGGTAGAGCGTCCGACCGGCAATTGGAAGGCCCTGGGTTCGATTCCCGGGCGGTTCGCCTCATTTTTCATTATTCGTTATCTCTCCTCCTCGTGTGCAGAAACGTTCCTTAACACTTATGTCGTTTCTATTCATTTATATACTGCGTGGTCATTGCAGTTATATGCGCATATTCACGATTTGCGAGGGTGCCCTCTCAGGGTATTGGTTTCTGCCCTATGTGGGAGAATTTCGATTTGTGATTGAGTGAGGTCCGTAGCATAATGGTAGAGCGTCCGACCGGCAATTGGAAGGCCCTGGGTTCGATTCCCGGGCGGTTCGCCTCATTTTTCATTATTCGTTATCTCTCCTCCTCGTGTGCAGAAACGTTCCTTAACACTTATGTCGTTTCTATTCATTTATATACTGCGTGGTCATTGCAGTTATATGCGCATATTCACGATTTGCGAGGGTGCCCTCTCAGGGTATTGGTTTCTGCCCTATGTGGGAGAATTTCGATTTGTGATTGAGTGAGGTCCGTAGCATAATGGTAGAGCGTCCGACCGGCAATTGGAAGGCCCTGGGTTCGATTCCCGGGCGGTTCGCCTCATTTTTCATTATTCGTTATCTCTCCTCCTCGTGTGCAGAAACGTTCCTTAACACTTATGTCGTTTCTATTCATATATATATATATATATATATATATATATATATATTACTAGCTGAGGTACCTGGCGTTGCCCGGGATAAATTTCACATTACTGTTGCATGTTCACGGTCAGCTTCAAGGCGTGATTGTCTTTTTTGTGGTGTTTCTCTTGCTCTGGTAGCTGCTACACTTTCTCGGACAGCTTCAAGACGTGATTGTCTTTCTTGGAGGTTTTCTCTTGCTCTGGTAGCTGCTACACTTTCTCGGACAACTTCAAGACGTGATTGTCTTTCTTAGAGGTTTTCTCTTGCTCTGGCTGTTGCATGTCGTTCACGGTCAACTTCAAGGCGTGATTGTCTTTCTTGTGAGCTTTCCTGCTTCCGGGCTTCTTTATTTTTTCTGACTGCTGATGAGATCTGCCCAAACTTGCCCGTTTCTTTGGTGGCATAGTAAAGTTGTTGGGATTTTCAAAAACTGCAAAAAAACATTGCCACATTAACTTCCTGTAACTATTCGCACAAACAGACAGGCTGACCGACTCTGTGTTGACATTCTTCAGCCCATAAGAGGTTCCCGTGCCAAATTTGGTAGCTCTAGGTCAAACGGTTTGCGCTTGCATAAAGGACAAACAAACAGACAGGCGAAAATATATAATAGATAACCAAAAGATTCTGGTCCCTCTATCAAATGTAGGTCCATCTATATAAATTGATTAAATTGCAGACAGACACACGCTTGCGCTCCTGGCTCGGATCATCACAGGATGTACAGAGAGCAAGACCCGAGTTCTTGCACCAAAGGTCACGGTCACAAATAGAGGGGATAGTGATGTCATTCTGACATAGTTCTTGTAATTTGTAGTTAGCAGATATGAGCTGATAGTAATGGCATAGTAATAGATCATAATGTTTTGGCTGTAATAGTATAATAGAAGGCAAAGTAATAGATAATACAGTGTGTCCCCTAAGTCTGGAACCATAGGGTAAAATAAGTAATTCATGTTTTTCCGTTTATGCAAGTGCCCATGATGTCTTTGAGTAAGGAAGAACGCATCCAGGTAATTCTGCTCGTAGGAAATCGGAGTCAGAGGGAGGTCGCTGAGGAATTTAACAGATTGCATCCAGACCGCGCACCGATACCACACACCTGTGTCGGCAAACTTGTAGCAAAGTTCAGGGAAACGGGATCCATAGGAGATAAACCACGCAGTGAACCTCCGAGGACATCCACCGACGATGACACAGCCGCTACCATCCTCGCTCATTTCACAAACAGTCCCCAAAAGTCTCTTCGGCGTTTTTATCATTTTGCCCTATGGTTCCAGACTTACGCGACACCCTGTAGTCTATTACTTTTCTATTACAGTGGCAATGGACATATTGTGTGAACAAAGAACTGAAAAAAATGAACTAAATCTACTCTAAACTAAACTAAACAGTAAACATGTATGTGAACTAATATTGTGGGCAATTTTTCCTTCAATAAAGTAAAATTTTTCAAGACCTACAGTCGCTGAAATTGTAATGATTTGGTTGAAACAAATATTTCTTAACACTACTTCTAATTGCATTTAAGCATAGGCTATTTTAGCGTGTATTAATACACTGATCAAAATTTGGTGTGGAGTTCATCGCTCAGATCTGGCAAAGTCTCTAAAACTGAAGGAAGTGAATGTGTTGATACAAGATGGCAGTGGTCTCTCAACATTTTTTCATAGATCAGCAGTTAGCACCAAAGAACGAACTTTAGCTACGTTCGTCAGGTTTCGTGGTGAATCGGGCGAGCCCATACAGTTAGGGGGTCTGGGAGAGAGCTGGAAGCTCCCCCAGTGGGGTCGGGGGCCATGACTCCAGATTCCTGGGATCTTGGGAGCATTGCTCCAGTAAATTTGACCATGAGAAAAAGTAAATTTGGGTTTGGGTTTTGTTCATCCGCTAGACGTTATGCAATTTTTTTGCGTATACGTTCTTGTACAAACCAATTTTTTTAAATTACAAATTTAGTTATTTTAAGTTTAGTTGGTAATTCCATATTTAACAATTATTTTTATTTTTTGTTAAGCTTCAATGTTTTGATAATTAAAATTTTATTAAAATGTATATTTTTTTAATTACTTGTGCGTTTTTTTAAGTAATCCACCATGACTAGAATTGAAGAGTTTAGTTAAGTTTAAACTTACTTTTACTTACTTTAACTTACCTACTTTTACTTACTCTTCCTTACTTTTACTAAGTTTAAAGCACTTACTTTTACTTACTTTCATTGTACTATATTTACTTACTTTTACTTATTTTGTATTTTTTCAGGTAGTCAATAATCAATAATGGATAATGGATCCTAATATTGATGAAGTTGGAGAAAAGTGAGGGTGTTAAAAGGGGTTACTTTTGTGGTCAATGCAAGAACAAATATTCAAAGAAGCAAAACTGGGAGGAACATTTTAATTCCAAAAAAAATATTTGTTACAATACAAGAGGTCCCAGAGTTTGGGCCCACAGCTTAGATATTGCAGTAAAGAAATACCAGGATGAAGTGCAGCAAAGAGATACGGCAAAGCAAAATGTGCTAGTGCTAGACCTCAGAAAAATGAACCAACTTCTTCAACTGCTAATCTAGAAAATGAAACTTTTTCACTAGATGTTTCACAGACTGAAGAAAGTGCTTCTCCTCCACCTAAGAAACAAAAGGTAAGTGAGGAATCTGCGCATCAGACTAACAAAACTGCTTTAGAGAAATTTGAAAATTCCCAAATCCAGAAGACATTGAATGCAATTTTGCGCCTAACAAAAGAAACTCACCAAGCTGTTGTGGTTAATAAAGAGAAGTCAAAATATGCCTTCAAGTTCGTGTTGCATCCAAATCTAATAAAGCAAAAAGCAACAAATTTGACATTTCCATAGCCCATTTAAGCAAGTGTAAATCAATACAAGAAATCCTGAACAATGATTTGATCAAATCTACATTCAAATTGGTGGAAAAGAAGGATCTTAGGGCATGCTGATTCATTTTCAGTACCAAGTGATATAATGGAAAACATTGCAAATAGTGACACTAATATGCCTGATGTAGATATAGCTGTTGAGGATGAAGACGATGATAATCAAGAAGATATTGATGATGCTTCTGATAAAATGTTTACATTATATTGCATAGCTTGCACAGACCCCAAAGCATGTGCTTCAGACAAACATTCTAACATAAAAGGTTACTTCAATGTTAAAGATTTAACCTATGTATGCAAACAAGGAGAAAATCAAGAGATGGTTTAGAAATCTGAAAACCCACCTGAAGACACATTTAATTAAACTTCAGCATCATCAAAGAGCTGCTGTTTATGAAGTGATGAAAACATCTTCTCGGAACACTACTAAACGCATAGAAGACTTGTGGCAACATCTTATACTACATAATGAAAAACACTGCATGGGCTCTATATCCAGTACTTCTAGCTGTATTACATAGGTCAGGTTATGAGGTTGGAAATTTGAATCATAGCACACATGCGTGTGACACAATTTGTGAGCTATTAGATAATCAACTTAAAGAACAAACTGTAAAGTGGTTCTTAGAACAAACTTCAGTAACAATAACAGCTGACATTGGAACAATTTTGGGATTAAGCATGCTAGTTGTATTAGTTATGAGTGAAGAAGATAAGACAAACTTGCTGGGATAAATTTAGTACGCAGCAAATCAGGAGTTTATTTGGCCAATGAAATTTTTGATGTGTTGAAGTCTCCTAATCACTTGAAACTATCTGAAGAATCAATTAAATCCAAGGTATCTGGAATGGTTGGAGATGGGGCTTTTTGTAAGGACAATGAGCCATTTAAAAATGAAATGAAAAAGTTGTTTGGAGAAAATTTCAAATTTCGATGGGACTTAATGCATCTTGTGAACAGAGCCCACGTTGATGCATTGAAGAAAATTTTTAAACTAAGTGAGCTTTTAGACTTTATTCAGAATCACTTCAAATCTGAGATCAGGCCTTGACTATACCAATATGGTTCTTGACAATATCATTGGTTTTAAGAGACCAAAACTCAAATCTGATACTCGCATGGTTAATTACGAATTTGATCAATTTGACAGATGTGGAAAATTGTGTTTTTTTGATCATCCACAAGAGAAAGAAATTAGTGCCAAGTTCTATGTATTGATTTCCTATGTAACAAAGATTATGTTGCAAGTAGCTCAAAAAACCACAGTTAGTGCAGAATTTGTAGAAAATATATTTTATAAAGAAGGAGGGAAAACTGTTATGTTAAGAGTGATGGAAACAATTTCCAAATTAGCTAATGGAGGAAATGCAAATGATGTAGTTTCTGAATTTAAGCACGATACCACAGGGCAGCAAAAGGAACTAACAGCTGAGGATTACATCCTAAATGAAGTTTACAAATACATCAAGAAACGTTCTGATTACTACCAGGTTGCTGAAGTTGCTAGACCATCCAGAACCAGATCTGAAAGTAGTTTTACAAAAACTCAGTGATAAATTGGCTGACAGAATATATAGAACAGCTGTGGAAAGGAATCACAGAGAGATTAAAGCATTTTGATAAAGATGGATCAACTGCCTGGAGTGAAGCACCAGCTGAAGGGACATTCTCCATTCTTGGTTACATTGTTGAACACAAAGGATCCATTAAGCCATCTCATTTGACTAAGCTGTGCAGAATTGTGAAGGAGGGTCCAGCTCCAGGCACTAGATCTGCTGTAATGATCACAGAAAGCCATTGATCAGTGGCCAAGCATACATGGCGGTAAATTCACAACAAATGCCTACATGCAAGGTCTAACATCGTCCACTGTTGCTGCTGCAATGAATAAATAAACTTAAGGTGAGTTATAAACTGTACATTATTGTATTATTATGTTTAGCTAAAACAATTTGTAATTGGTATGTCGTCAATTCAAGAGTTTACTATCATTAACCTATCTAGTGGTGTAAGGGGAAAAAAAGTAAATTCAGAGCTGTGCTCCAGTAAATTTTTTCAAATCTGGAGTCATGTCGGGGGCGGAGCCCCGTAAGCCAGCGCATTTTAAGCTTATGTTGTTTAAAAAATGTCTGAAAATGTCAGTGCAGCTGCCATTTTTGAACAGCCACTATACAGCCATCCACGTGAAATATGTACCTTTTCCAACAAAAGTTTGGATTGGTGCAATCTAAGCTATATCATGATGTAATTACTTGTATTTTCTGAAATTTTGAAATCGGGTATTGATCCTATCGTTTTCATATTTAACAAAGTAAGTAACTATTTTATTCACACATTTATTGATTTCATGCAAACAGTTTAGTGTATATGTTAGTCAAAGTGTGTAACCAGCCATTTCGCGAAATGGCCAAAATTTTCAGCCATTACAGTTGACCTAACCGGACAAATGATCTTGTAAGTTATTTTCGTTAGTTTTAACGAAAATAACACGACTTAACCTAACCAATTGTCAACGGCATACAGTTGGCTTAACCGGGCCTTCAATGGCAGACATCGGAATAACATTGAAGGCCCAGTTAGTATTTGAAAACCTCTATATTGAAAATTCAAATGTTCAAATGTGTATTTCAAGAGTGTTTCTCACTTATTTGAACAGACCTGTGAATGTACGTATGTTTTAGCAGATTTAGTTAATTAAATAAAGGTTTCCAATTTTATTGTGATGTTTATTTCTTTAAATTCATGACAAAAGTCATTTTAGCCATTTCACGAAATGACCAAGGTGGAATTTTAGTCATTTCGCGTAATGGCTGAAGATTTGTCATTTCGCGAAATGACCAAGTGAAACAACCATTTCGCGAAATGACTAAAAGTTTTAGCCATTACGCGAAATGGTTGGTTACACACTTTGACTGTACATAACATATACACGTTTAACAGTATAACATATCTATGAATAACTAAATCATTAGAAGAGATTCAAATGAAACACTCGCGTATAAGGCAAGTCAAACGGATGCAGAAACAGCTAGATCAGTTGAGACAGAAGAAACGCGCACCTGTTTAATACATATAACATTTTAAACAGAATAATCGCATGGACAAATAATTTAGGGGCTACTTGACAAAAAAAATGTGTACTTTACTAAATCAAAATCGAATACTTTAGTAAATACACAATTTACATATAGGTACACCACAAAATCACATTACCGCCCACCGTCCGTTTTATTCCAGTAACAAATTGAGTCGTCTCGCCTTTTTTTTTTCGCAAATCTATCCAATATTTCGGACGCATCATCTAGAGTTAGCTTCTCTCTCTCCATGGCGATTAAAACTAATCCTGTCAGTTCTGCTGTATCACTTTCATTGTGTTCTTCAACCGACTCGACTGATTTTCTTTTGAAATATTTTCATTATCCATCGCAATATTGTATAACGAATTAATGAAGCTTGACCAACATGCAGTGATGTAACACGCCCCACTCGTCACACTGTACTTAGTGTACTGTGCTGCAGTCAGAGGCGGCCCTAGGGTTGCTGGCGCCCCGGGCAAGCTGAACTTCAGCGCCCTTACAAGTATAATTTTAAAATTTGTTCACAATGAGGAAAAACTACAAATGTAGGAATAAAGAGTTTATTACAATTAACGATATTCACTCAAAGTACAACTAAACATTCTCAAAATGGAACCATGTATGAAAATATGAGACACAGTGTTGCCACTTTTGTCTGAGGTAAATCCACAAAAAAATGTAAAAATTCCACAAAGTGGCAACACTGATGAGATATCATAGGATGGCAGCGCTGCCAGGCGTATGTAATTTGTGCTCAACGCTCACCTACGCGGCCACATCAACCCATGTGACATGTCATCCCATGTCGGGCCAAACTGACCTTAGCTTTACTGGTAGTCTCTAATGCTATTGGCTAATATAATGTTATAATCCCTGAAAATTTTACTCCACATCAGGAAATTTTCACATTTGACTTTTATTTCATTTTATTTTATTTATTTATTTTTAGATTTTTCGCCTTGTATTTGGAAGATCCCAAACACATGACGTGGCGCCCCGGGCAACTGCCCGAGTTGCCGCTTGCCGGTACCTTGAGCCGGCCCTGGCTGCAGTACATGCAAAACTAACTGGCGCCGAGCTGTGTTCAGTTTCCCCGCCCTTCATATTTCAGTAGTTCAGTACAATACGTGTTTAAAAAACGACGCAAAATATTGCTTAAATAACACGTACAAGTCGTACATAGATAGATAGATAGATATAGACACTCCTTTCATTATATATAGATACCAAATTGTTAAATGTTATAGTTTAGCGGTGAACCTGGGTTGTAATTAACGCAGATTTTTTTCCCCTGGACTTTCCAAAGGGCAGGGGGCGACCGCCTCCGTCCCCCCCCCCCCCCCCCCTTTGGCTACGTCCCTGCTTTTATAACTATCTATCTATCTATCTATCTATATCTTTAAAACCAACTTCCAAAAGTATGTATTTTTTGATGACACATGCCTATGATGGTTTTGTTGTTCGAAATATTTTATCACTTGTAGAGTAATTTTTGCACGCTGATTCCGAAAATAGTATTCAGTTTTCGCCATCACGTACAAGTTTTTTACAAAATGTTATGTTTCGTATTACATATGTAAGCAATTTTTATTAAAAACTGCCTATAAATGCTTCCAGATCAGAAGTGACATCATAGCGTTTTCTAGAATATTTGAGAAAGCATTGCTAGTATATAAGTGATTGACAATCCACGAGATGAGTCAGTCTGTTTAGTGCGTGCGAGGTTATAGTTTTTTTATTATTCAAAGGTGCACGGTGAATATATTTCTCTTGAAATTTGTTTATTTGTTGCTATGGCAACCAGAGGGTGTGTAAATAGCCCAAACATTTTCTGTTATATTTGTGGAAAATTTACTGTGAAAAAACAAAGGCGAGATATTGCAGACTTCGTCAAGAAAGTATACTATGCGTACTTCGGAATGAAACTTGGGGTCGAGACAAATCATGGGCTCTACATAAAGTTTGCAGTGTTTGTATTGAACAACTTAGACTGTGGAGTAAAGGTAAAAAGGGTTCTTTACATTTTGGGATTCCAATTGGTCTGGCGTGAGCCTAGAAATCGCAGCAATACTGCTATTTTTATTCATGTGACGTGCAAGGCTACAATACTGAAAATAAAAAGGAAATTTCTTATCCAAACTTTGTCTGCTATAAGACCTATTGCTCATGGACCCGGTATACCTGTACCTACTAAACCAAATATTCTTGATATAATATCAGATTCGGTGTCTGATGACGATGGAAACGATGATATTGATTGTTTTCAAACCGAAACATCTGGTGAACTCCCAATTGTTTACACAAAGTGAACTTGATGATTTGGTAAGAGATTTGTCTCACGAAGGATTCTTCAGAGATTTTGGGATCTAGACTTCGTGCAAAGAACTTGCTTTCTCCCTGAACGTCATTTTACTGGTACAGAAATCGAGAAAAAGAATTCGTCCAATATTTTTCTCAAGAAAATTCACTGGTATATTGCAACAATGTTTCGAAACTAATACTTAAGCTAGGCGCTGCAGTCTGACCCAAATGAGTGGAGGCTTTTCATTGATTCCTCCAAAAGAAGTCTAAAAGGCGTCCTTCACAACCAACGGTAACTTGTATGCATCCGTTCCTGTGGCTCATTCGGTTCACTTGAAGAAAACGTACGAAAATCTTGAGCGTTTAGCTAAGGTTAAATACAAAGAACACGGTTGGTTACTTTGTGGAGACTTAAAAGTGATTTGTATGTTGTTAGGTCAACAACCAGGTTATACGAAGTTTCCATGATTTTTGTGTAAATGGGATAGCCGAGCAAGAACTCGGCACTGGATTAAAAAGGAATGGCCACGCAGAGTCAACCTGACTCCTGGTTCTAAAAACATTCAACGTGAAAGTTGGGTTGACACGAAGAAAGTCCTTTTACCTCCGCTTCACGTAAAATTGGGCTTGATGAAGCAATTTGTTAAGCCCTTGGACGAAGATGGAGATTGTTTTAAGTATCTGTGTGGTAAATTCCCAACTCTTTTGGAAGCAAAATTGAAAGAAGGAATTTTCGTTCGTCCCCAGATTAGAAAACTGACTGGATGAACACTTTGAAAGAACAATGAACAATCTTGAAAAAGAAGCGTGGATTGCTTTTAAGGATGTTGTTAGCAAATTTTTGGGGAACAACAAGGACCCAAATTACCAGAACATCGTGAACAACATGCTAAATAAGTTCAAAGAGTTGGGTTGTAATACGAGTTTAAAATTACATTTCTTACATTCACACTTGGATTACTTCCCTGAGAATCTCGGAGCACTCGGCGAAGAACAAGGAGAACGGTTTCACCGACATCAAAGAAATGGAGAAGAGATATCAGGGAAGGTGAGACATCAGCATGATGGCTGATTAAGTACTGCTGGATGTTGAAACGGGATACTCCAGAATTATTACATAAAATAAAAGGAACAGCGCGTACATTCGAGACTAAAAGGCGTAGATTTCACAAGAAAACTCGGGACAAATAGATAAATATGTAATTGACGTCAATTGTCTCTTCTTTTTAAAGTTGTTTGCATTTGTAATTAGATTAACAAAGCGAAATAGGTACCTAATGTAAATTAAAGTAAATAATATTTATTTATTGTTTTTTCCCTTCCAGTTTGCAGAAAATCCTTACATGATAGAAAAAAATGGACACCTTATTCGAAATCAGCGTAGTTAAATTATTTTAAATCACTTATTAGTAAGAAAACAACTCTTACAAAGTTCTCATTCGCAGGCCTATGTAATTAATAATAATGCCGATGCTGCACACTGCATAACTTATTACTCTTTTACTTCAGACATTAGTTTCCATAAAAAGACTTTTCACTCACCATTATTGTATCATAGATGAATAATCTCTTGTTGATATAGTGTATCCATGGGAATATAAGGCGGGGACTGGTAATTAACCTATCGGTATTTCCTTTCTCATATTTCAATGACTTTATCAATTCTTATTTTTTTTACAGCGATTTAAAGCTTCTATGTTTGGAATAGAATTGTTTCGTCCCATGAAAGAGTTGTTTGAAAATGAAATAAGGCATTACATCAAGTGCCTGAACATTTTCATTGCGCATGAAGACCTTGATTCCAAAAATGATGAAAGTGTAAGTAAAAGAAGTTATCCACTTCATTTACCTTTACAGGACTGGCATTAATTAGTTAAGTGCCCTCACAATTATGCTGTTTTTGCAATAAGAGTATGTAAAAGGCTATTTACTGCACATCGTAATATTTTTTAGTAATGAAAGTACAGTAGTTCCCTAAACAGCTAAGATTGACTCCTTTTTGATTAGTAAAAAAAAATATTTGCTCACTAAATCCTGTTGTTTTAATCGTCACCCGCGTAAGTGTTTAATTTTTATGGTCCTATATTAATTTTTTAATATTCA
The DNA here is from genome assembly GCA_023014485.1 of Bathynomus jamesi. Taxonomy (NCBI): domain Eukaryota; kingdom Metazoa; phylum Arthropoda; class Malacostraca; order Isopoda; family Cirolanidae; genus Bathynomus; species Bathynomus jamesi. The sequence continues at coordinate 198,678 of JAJOZX010004269.1, forward strand.
ACTTTAACAGGAAACTGAATCCTTAACTTTAATTGATTCATTTGAGTATTTTAAATCTTATATTTTAAGAAATTAGTTAGCCTAAGTTGTTCACTCGTATTTACTGAATGTGAAAAAAAATAGGAAGCAATTTTCTAATTTTATTAATGATTACTTTTAATTAAATAGGGTTAATCTAACAGCTTAAAAAATGTATAGATGTTGTTTAAAAATCGCTAATTGATGATTTCAGTTTAAATGAGGCAAATTGAAAGATTCAAAACGCGGCAACCTGACTTAGAGCACTTTTGTACAGTTTTTTGAAATGTAATCTTGATTAACGTACCTTTTGATATTAGTTTTTGTTTAGTGTTTTAAGTTAAACTCGCCTCAATGGAACTCAATGTGCTTCTCCGTATCATATTGGTAGTCAATTTCATTTATGAGGTTAAAATATTTTGGTATTGTAATCATGTCGAAAGAAGACTAGGGGTGCACCGGATATGATATCCGGCCGGATATTGCAAAATATCCTGTATCCGGCAGGATATGGGTCATATCCAGCCGGATATAGGCCAAGACATTAGAAAATTAACACCTGTATGAAAATCTGCCATAATATGACAACACATTACAAATAATATTTTATATACAAAAAATGGAAAGCCCTCCAGGGCCCACCCCTAAACCAGTCCAGCAACACTTTTTATATTAAATCAGCACAATACTGATGACAAGAATAAATAAAACATCTGTCCAACCTTAACGATTAAAGTTCTATTAATATAATCGGAGCTTTTTATAAAAACGTCTAGGCGTTAAATTTTTAAAAAAGAGTAAAATATTGCTAGACCCCTGCACTTGCTTTCCATTCTTTTTTCTCCTTTTTTCCTTTATTTTCAAAACAATACAAAACATTACAAGCTTGACAAATGTAAAACAATACATTGAATACAATATAAAATGCCTGGAATGAAATCAATGAATGGAGGGCAGCAGTATTGTGTAGGTCAGATGCCGCCATTCAGCCTGGAGGTCTTCAGAATAAAAAAAAACTCAACAACAGTGATTTAGAACTTTTTTCCGTTGTGGTGCAGAAACAAGAGCATTTCTCCTCTTTTAGGCAATATTCGGGATCGCTTTGCTTCATAGATGTTTCCATATTCAGAAAACATTCTCTGAAAATACAGAGGATGCGGGTGTGCAGAGAAGCTTTGAAACAATAGTTTTAAGGAGAGGAAATCGGTCCTCCTGCTTCCAAATTTGAACTGGACAGCGTTTCCTATCTACAAGAGGTTCAGATGCATATCGGCCTAACTCCCCTGCAATCAGTAGAACAGGAGCAGTCTTTTTTTTAACCTTTCTTCTCTTGTAACTTACTTCCCCGGATTGCTCTCCTTTTGTGATCTCCATAAAACACGCTTCAAGACTGTCCTCTTCGTCTTTCCTCTTTCGCATAGGAGAACTGGAATTTGAGTTTCTTTCGCTTCCACTTTCATTACTTTCACTTTCATTTTCATTAGAATCATTACCACCTTCATTATTTTCAATACCTATGACTTCTTCAATCAGCCAGGATTTAGCCTGTTCTTTTTGATCTTGTTGAAAGAAAGATAACTTATACCGCGGACCTGTTGCAGTCGCAGTCACATAAGCCCTGTTTTTCATTACGTTCAAAGACTTCCCATCATTACTCTCCGACAAGAAACGCGCTCGAAGAGAAGTCAGAAATTCTCTGTCGTTTGAACACCTTGGTCATCATGGCCAATCTTTGAAAGAAATCTTTGTAAAATACAAATGCTCGGGATTACGGAAGACAAAGTTGATTTTTCCGAACTCATTTCCTGAGTTAGTTGGAAGAATGGTTTTAATATTTTAAGGAGATTTCGTATTAGTGTCCACTCGAAGGATGTGATGGTAGGTAATTCACTACGATCAGCCAAATACAGTTGCACTGGAATTTTTAATTTATATAATCTTTCTAGCATCAAATATGCACCGTTCCAACGTGTTGGGACATCTTGAACCAATAGGAGGAGAGGCTCAAGATTTTGCTGCACTTGAATGTGTTTGAAATTGTTACAGGCCAAAGGAGAATGATTAAAGTGAGTTGCAAGGCGGCGACTTTTTGCAAGGATATCAGTTACACTCCTCTGAACCATAATTGAGTCACTAATAACCAGTTGGAGTAAATGAATGCTGCAGTGTATTGAAGGTATTTCAGCCAGGTCACTACCAAGAGCCATATTACTAGCTTCATCCTTCACCAATAAATTCCTCTTATTTGCATCAAGATCCCAACTATCCCACATAGAGCGAAACTTTTCAGATATATTCTTGCCAGTATGCGACCCTGAGAAATGAGAGGCATGTAGCACAGCATCGTATCTTTCAAAATCTTTACCTGTTCAATGACCCGATAATGATATAAAACTTTCTTGAGAGGTTGTGCATGTTCATATATCTGAAGAAAAGCTGACATGCTTTACTTCTTCCAGCTTCTGAGCAATTTTAGACTTGAACTCATTATAAAGACGAGGAATTATAGTATCAGAGAAGTACCTCCTGCTCGGTAAGAGATATCTGGGTTGGAGGTAGGCCATTAGATCAATAAAACCATCATCTTCAACTAAAGTAAATGGCTGGTTGTCCAAAGCCATCATCATGCCAATTTTACGGCGAATCATCACAGACCAGGAGTCATTGATGTCCCATATTTTTTGTAGATGAAAAGCTTTCCTCTATTGAGATCTGCTTACTCATTTGGTCCATTTTCTTTTTTTTCAGAGTACTACCAGTAGAAGTTGATGGTCTAGCCCGTATTCTATCTATGCCTATTTCCTTTGATTCAGTCGCAGCTATTCTTTTTTTGTCATTTTCGTTTTTGGCTTCAGTATACTCTTTTGGGTGATTAATCTTCAAATGATTATGAAGAGGTGTTGTGCTAAAAGACTTTTGGCCACCTTTCTCCGTCCCACGTTTGATAATCTTTTGGCAAATATTACACTTTGCAGTGATATCGCTAGGATCATTTATTGTATACAGTGACCACACAAAACTTGTCATGATTAATACTTAATAGTTTAATACAACACAAGAACCTGAAAGAGAACAAAACAATTAAACATCTGAATATACTTAAATTATTATTTATCTTATATTTAGGGGGGCGCTTGCCCCCAATGCAAAACAAAACATAGCAATATGAGTGTAAAAATAATACGGTACCTAATAATATATATCCGGCCTGATAGATATGGCCATATCCGGTATCCGGCCGGATATGAAAAATTCATATCCGGTGCACCCCTAAAGAAGACTGTAAAACCGAAGTGGAATGCTAACACCCTAAAACTCGAGTGAATCATTTGATTACTGAAGATTTTAGTTTGTTAGCTCGCGCATTATTTAATTCTTTGATAATGGCATTAAGTTTAGAAGTGAAACGTTCAAACACGAATGCTATCATTTTGTTATTGGAACATCATCAGCATTTAGTAACAGGAGTACATAACATTCCCTTCAGAACCCCAGTATCGTCTCGTGCACGAGGAACTTCATATCAGGCCTTCAAAGAGACTTTGTCTCCACCGTTCCAACCATCCTCAAGACGGGGGAGAAACTCGTTAACGGAACCTCTATTAACGAAGTAACGAATATCTCGGGAAGTTCTTCCTTGATTGCTGACGAGGTGGATGAAGATAGACTGTGCGTGTTTTGCGGGTTGCGCAGAGACACGAGTGATACGGGGGTCACTGCTTTAGAGGCTATAAAGGTATCGAAGAAGTTATCAACTTCAAAAATGTGGCGTACGTTCGCGACCGAAGAACTACATTCCCTTACCACCACTAGTCTCTTAGATAATAGAATAACATCGCAAAAAGAGACGTTAACGGAAGACGACCTTCATAAGTACTTCTGCTACGGATGTTCAAATATTTTTTTAGTATTGGTAAGTGGCTGAATAAAATGCTTATTATTATTTACCATCATCGAGTGTCTTCTGGCTTGATCGGTTAGGGCTGAGTGCGGTGCCGAGATTCTGCCAAGTTGTAGGTTCGAATTCCAGTGCTGCCTTGAGCTGGGCAGTCGTCTTTTCTGCGTCTTGCGTCACGACGAACCGGGGGGCTGACCACCGCCCTTTAATTGACTGGGGCTAAGGTAGCTCTCTCTCTGGTCCCTACCCACAACTTCTTTGGGGGATATGGGACGTGGGTGTTACCTATTACACTGTTCAACAAATATTCCGTTCCTCTGGTAGTGTTGGGTGTTCCTTACTGACTTTTTTACTGCTGATTTAGAAAATAATGGTGAAATTTTTCAATCACCCACAGTTTTTTATATTATATTATCCTGTACGACCATTCCCGTTCCAGTGTTTCTAGTTGTACCTCCCATTTGCTGGCAAACCACTGGTCTTTCCATTAAGTAGAATTCATCTAACTGCTATTTTAACAATTTTCAGTGCCACAGTACCATCTTCGGTTCTAGTATCTCCCGTAAAGCGTAGTTCTAATGCTGTCCAATTATACCTACAGTACATGGTCCTGTTTTTGAAACAAAATTCAAATTCAATTTGTTCAAAAACTGCGGGTGATGGAAACATTTCGCATCCATATCCATATCCATATTCTTTGTGCAAAAATCTACCAGTCGTCCTATTTTACTTGAGGAACAGGAAAAAAGTTATAATTTGTTGTCTAGTGTTATTGTTGACTAAACTTTGTATTTTATTTATTAGCAAAAATTCTAAGATCTCAATTTTTTTAAGGCGGTGACGGATGTCTATCCTCTTAATAATTCGTAACTGTAAATAAAAAAAAAAAATGCGGTTAATATATGGTCTATGTTTTCGGTTTGGGTAACTATTTGTCGGGCGTTTATGAAAATAAACTTTGTGCGCAAAAAAGGAGGGGCCAAAGGTGAACCTCCGCAGAAATGCGGGCGTTACGTAGTTAGCCTAATCTTTCTAATAATAAATTGTCAGAGGGCGTTACGTAGTTAGCGTAATCTTTCTAATAACAAATTATCAAAGTTTGAACCAAATGACACCGTATTACTAATGGGACAGTCGCAAATTTTCTCATGATTTTGCGAAATATAAATTTTACTCATCAAATAAATTTACTTAAATTACGTGTACTGGCAAATTAAAATTTAAATCGCTTTCAAAGTTAGGTTTTCGGCTGCAAAAAATAATAATTTTAAGAACGACAATACGTCTTAAATATAGTCTCGAAAAATTGTGTAATTTAAGGAATATTTTTATACCATAACTCGAAATTAATCTTGAGCCGTCCGAACTTGTGATTATTTTAAGCACGCTAAAACGGGATGAAATGAATTAGTTGGTGTGCGTGTGTTACACCCTCCTAGACACAATTCAGCTCGCCCTGTCTTCACTTCTATCAGGGCCTCCAACACGGCTCTTTCCATTTCTCTTTGCGTCCGACTCCGTCCCTTTTATTTTTCTCCTGAACGCCTTGTAACTGAAAGGGACTTAGTACGGTGATTTTAAGTTATAATTAAATACACCTATGGTTAATAAGTTTTTACTAGTTTTTCGTTATTTATAATATATGAAAGCGTGTTAATTACGTACGCGCTCTAACTATATCGCGATTTTTAAATTGGGTAAAATTCGGGCGCGCTAAGTGAAAATATGCTGTCACGGGGAATAAAAGGAGTGCAATTGGGCACGCAAGAAATCTCTCAAACTAAGATATGCCGCGCGAGCGTATTATAGCTCCGGGTGTTGCGTGTTGAGCTACTGCAGTCACGTGATGCCCTTTTACTGGAGGTGAAGTCCCCCTTAATTAAGCCTGCGCGAGATGCGCAGTAGTTGGTAGATCGACTGACGTCATCGTAAGATGGCCTACAACATTTCCTAAATTCTTGTAAAATTTTATCCCATTACAATTAATTATTAAATTATAATACTTGGAATTTGCAATCCCAACAGCGGTCCGCAAAAGCTGAAAAGTGGAAAAGCTGTGGATGGAATATATGAGGAAATGAAGTATGGGGGATTGGAAGGGTTAGAGTGGTTGTGATGAACAACTGGAAGACGAAGCGTACCTGAAGATTGAAAGAAAGCAATTGTTCCATTGCACATAATGAAAGGCAAGAGGAATGAATGTTAAAATTACAAAGGCTTAATCTGTTGAGTGTACATAGGTAGGTGTATGGTAGGATTGTAATAGAGTACGTGGTATTACAGAGTGTTTGGCGAGTGATGACCAAGTAAGGTTCCGAGGTGGAAGAGGCTGTGTGGATTAAATATTTGCAGTGAGACGAGTGATTGAGAAACTGTAAGGTATACGTGGATTTTATAGACCTTGAAAAAGCGTATGAGGGGTGAGTAGAGAAGCATTGTGACAGGTTTTGAGTATGTATGGGATTGGTGATACTTATTAATGCGGCGAAGAGTTTCTATGAGGAAAGTAGTGCACGTGTGTAAGTAAATAAAGAATGGCGAATGGCTTAAGATTCTGTAAATGTTGGTGTGCGTCAAGGATGTGTGATGTCTCCATGGGGGTTCAAACTAGATGGAGTCATTAGGGAAGGGAAAAGTGTGACTGACGGAAAGAGGAATGATTCTGGTGTGAGTGGGGACTAGATAGAGTCTGTCAGATCTGCTGCGTGCGGAGAAGCCTCGCAGGTGTGGAATTCAGGCATGCGTGGTTAGAAGTCGGGAGCGCTGGTCCACCAGGGCGCATGTGCGAATGGATATGGAATATGGATGCTTTAGTTTCTACCTCTTCTTGTCTTCACTACCTTCTGTCTTTCACACCCGAGTCATTTCTGCCTTCTCACCACACTGATAGGAAGCGAGATTTTGCTAGTAAATTAATGAAATTTGAAATGTAATTAATATCCAATTGAGTAGTAGCAAATATTTGTAGAGAATTTAGTGTAAATCAATAGACAAACGTATTGTTAACTCGAAGTTTTGTTAAATATTTTAGGTAGCTATAAAGTATTTTAATAAAGGATATGTACAGTTTTACTTTTAAAGAAATAAGTAAAAATGAAATATTAAACAAAAATAAACGCTCTTCATTTCCAGCTTAATTCTTTTATTTCTTTACAGAGTGATAAACTTCATTGTTTTCCAACAATACTGAGGGAAAAACTAATAGAGAGAAAAGAAAGGGACGAAGCTCTGAAAAAAATTTTGAAAGATTGCTTAATTTAGTATTTTATTTATTTAGATCACTTTTTCTTTCAGTATAATTCTTGAAAATCATTTATTTTTGAAGATCTTTTATAGCCTTATTTAATCAGTTTATTTCACTGTCATGTCGCCATGTTTGAGAAAGTGTTATTGTATGTTGGTGTATTTTATTTTGTATCTCACAGAATAAGATAATTATCCAAAAATTTAATTGTTTTGGTGCTGCTGTGTTTAGTAGTTTTGAGTAGATATGACAGTTAGATTTAGATAATTCTTATATACTTTTAATGCATTCTCAACATCTCTCTAGCAGAGAAAGGGTTCATCAATCATCATTCTAAGTCAAAGGTTGTCTTAATTTTATAAGTTACTTATCAGTATTTGTAATATCATAAATTTTATCTCCTGGGTTTCCGAGGTTTTCTCCCTTCCTTCATCTCTAACATTCTTTGCGCTTCTCTCGTGTTCAGATGAGTACTTCCTTCTCTTCTGTGTACCCGCAGCAGGAGGGAGTTCCTCAGGATAGCGTCCTGAATGTCGTCCGCTTCGCTTTGGCGATCGACGACGTGGTAACTACTCCGCCCTCGGGGATTGCTGTCACCCTTGGCTTCTCTCTCAACTTCTCAACGTCCTTTATTTATTCAGACTGCAGTAACGCACTTGAGGCCGTACTCTCTTCTCTCTCCTCACCCACTACTGCGACTGGCTTGTCCTTTTGTCATCACGTCGTAAGTCGATCGCCTTTTGCTGAGTGCCTTCCCACGTTGGTGTTCCGGGCAACGAGCGCGCGGACGCTGTCGACGAGGGAGGTGTCCTCTGTCTTTTGACCCACAACACGCCTCTTCCGGTGTCGGACTTTACGTGGGTTCTCCGGGATGCCCTTCTCCACCGGTGGCAACGCCAATAGAAGGACGTGTCCGGAAATTTCCTAAGGTCCTTGAAGTCCTCGATTCGTCCGTGGCCTTCCCCATGTCAGCATGATTGTTGTTTTGAGATCGTTCTGATGCACCTGCGTATTGGTCCTACTCGCCTCACGCATGGCTTTTTTATTTTTTGTTCTGCTCTATGCCACGGCATACTACATGGTAATGCAGCAGCTACCAGATGCTATCCAGCGGACTGGGTAACACTGATACACCTAGGCTCATACCATGTGAACTGTCATTAGAGTCATCAATAAAGGGCATATTTCGTAAGATCAAAGTTTGCATGGCAGTCTGATGCCCAGATGCTCTCCCTACCAGACTTTTCAACCAAGAGCTTCAAGCTGTGGTAGGTTGGGGTTTTAAATCTTCTCTGAAGATAGGAGGCCTTAGCTCGGTTAGGCGACCTCGCCGCATCGTGCCCCGAATGCCACGTCCCCTACAAGCCTTCCAGATGTAAACGGAACCTTTAAGACTTACGACAGCAAGCTTCTGTACACAAGTCTCCGAGGCTTAATGCCTGCAGATGTTCGCAGGAACCGGCATACATCAATCCTCGCCATGAGATGGTTATTGTCGTCACCTTGCCGAATTGGCAGAGCACATCCTGCTGTCGTGCCCACTCGAGGGCCCATTGACTCACCTTCAGGTTTACCATAACGACGGACTTTACGGAGGTGAGCCGCAGCAGGAGTCTATAATTTGGGCGTCGATGATGACTTCACCGTGACGCGCTACTATTAGGTCGGGACGCCGCCCGCCCGCCGGAGTGGGGATGACAGGCTCCTGCACAACAGCGGAGCGCTTCTGCTGCCATCCGCACCATCCGGTTGTGAGCGCGACGTGGAGATGGTGGGTGTCCGGGCAGCCCTGCAGGAGATTGCCTAAACTACCTCCCACAGGATACCCAACCTCGCAACATGGAAACTCCGAACACGCCTTTCGTTCTGCTCTATGGCAAGTGCTAAACCATTTCCTTTTAGTTTGTCCTGCTTTTGTTGTTGCTCGGTCCCGGTTCCTCCTCGCATTTTGCTCTTCAGGCTCCGCTCTCTCCCATGTGTTGGGTGACTCCATGCCTGTACCGAAGGGGGGAGAGTCCTTTCTACGTCAGACCGGCCTCTTGATCGCATCTAGTGTGTCTCGGGTATGATTTCTTCCTTCCTTTGCTGTTCCGAATGCCTTTTCTCTCTCGCCTCACGTTTTCTCTAGCTGTTCCTTCTCTCGTCTTCCCTTCTCACCATTTCCTCGCGTTCTCTCTCTAGTTGGTAGTTTCGGCGCGATATGACCCCGGCAGTCGAATCGCCGTTGAAACACTGTTAATGAAAATGAAATTTTTTCGGGATAATTAGTACAATTACTTTTTAGAAATGTTGAATTATAATTACAATTACTTCCGCTCCGATAGTCACAATTATAATTACAATGACATTTATAAAACTAGTTAAATAGGCAAGATCATATTCTCCAATTAGAAATCATCAACATAGTTTTCCCATAGATGTAATTGTGTTTATTTGTGTAGTGTATATTATTTCCAAAAAAAGGAAGAGTATCAATGGATCACGAATGTTTCAAAATCAGTCAAGTTGTTTCTGTTTCAATTACAGAGAGGAAACTTTGATTTAAGATGTAATCTTACAGTATGCAATATTACATAAATTTGTTATTCTTTATTTGCATATTTAAATAGTAATTTTGTCAAATACTTCCTCATTACATTTGATAAGATTTTTTGAATGTTTCTACACCAAAGCATTCTCGTTGCGCGCAATAAAAGCTTCCCGCGATTCAAAACACCCTCTCCAATCTTTCAAGTTTCAACTTGTTAAACCTCCTTGCCCTCCAAGTATCCAATTCTTACTGCCATGGGCCACGGCCTTGAATTTCAAATGGTGATTGATCTGAGACTCTTGAGTGACTGAGTCGCTTGAACGGTTGTGTCGCTAACCAATTTTTTAATTTAACTGAAATCATTTGAATAGCTAAAAAAACAAGTTTTCAAATCAGTGAAGAAAGTAAAAATTAATTTGAGACTAGTTGGATTATTTCAATTATAATTAAATATAAGTCATTACAATTACAGCCAAATATGTAATTACATTCAGATGAAATTACAAATGTAATTCTTCCGAGGCTGACTGCTATTCCTTCCTTCGTTCAGTATTTGTAATTTTTTTTTAACATTTGCTTAGATTTGCTCTGTAAAAAACTAAAATTAAACAATTTCTTTTTACCTCACGGTTCGTCCTATTTAGTGCTCGAGAATAGTTTTTTAAGTGAAAGTACAGTAGACAGTCTTTTGTAATAAGTATTTGTATCCTTAAAAGTTTTGTACAAAATTATTTCATTTAAATAATGGTTCCCAAACTTATTAGTCTGTCGACTAATGTAAAATCGAATTCCTTTGAGCTGAATATAAATACTATGACGTTCTAAAAATGAATCGAAAGATTGTGGATGTATGCTTACCAATGTAAACAGATAATTCTTTATTATAGGCTTTCGAGAAGTAAGGCGGGGCATTGAGGAAGCGTAGTTATTGGTGTGTTGTTATTACCTATATAGGAAGTGCTTTGAATGACTTTATCCTTTGTTTATTTAAGCAAAGGATAGACCAGACTTCGACGATTTAGAAGTGTTTCATAGAGCAGAAATTTGGAGTATGAAAATTTTGATATGTACGATTTTTGCATTTTGGTGGTGTACAACAAAGGCAAGCGCTCTCCCAACATTCTTCGTACGCCAAGAGTAGTGTGAAGAAGTCACAACTGAATGAAGTTCTTTAGAGCAATGATCATAGAAGAGAAAAGGTAGAGGTTGAAGCTGCAAACGCATTAGTGATTTTACTTCATTAATTTATTTTAGTGATGCTTCCTGAATAGTACGAAGTTGTTTCAGAGTAACCTCCCCAATGGGGAGTCCTCGTACACGCTCCAAAGATGAAGGCAATACTCCAACCAAAATTTCGTATGGCTTTTCTAAATGATTGCCAACTACTACTAGATAAAATGATGCTCGGCCTAAAATAGTAAACCAAGCTTTTGGGAGATTTTCCATTTAGAGCGAGTCTGTACCGTAAATAGTTTAAATAGGCATTAGGGGGGTCGAAACATATCAAAAATCGAGTTTCTCCAATTCCACAGTATGCACGTAGTTGGAAATGATGATCTCAACATCTTGTAAAAAAAAATGAGTATATGCGACCCCCCTTACCCCTTCCATAGCATCCCCCCATTTTACTCTCTCCACAGATATAAACCCCCAAATGTGACAATCATGCATTATATTAAGTCTTATTAAGTAGATTAGATTAATTTGGATAGATTATTTAGATAGATTGAATAGATTACATAGATTAATTTAGATAGATTAGATAAATTATATAAATTATTGTCACGTTTTTTGTTTAGTTTCAGATTGTTATTTTCAGATTGTTTATGATTGAATGAGTTATGATTTAATTCCGAATGAGTTATATTAAATTCAGATTGAATGATTCAATTGCTAGAATTTTACAATTAGTTTCTTGTTATTAATGCTACTAGGCCTAAATAAGTGAAATCATGGCGACAAGAAGCAAAACGCACAATTCAACATTTGGTCACCCTGCAGAATTTCCACCTTCAATGACTCCTTCAAAGGCTGACGTATTTAGGCATTATTTATTGGTAAGAAAACGAGAAGAACTGATTTCGAAAGGTTCTAGAACGGCAAAAGAATGTTACAGAATTGTCACTAAAGATGTGGAAGCCATTTGGGAGAAGTTTTCCTTTCCACATATAGGATTTGAAGGAATAGCTATAAAAGTTGAACGATTGATAGAATCTGCAGCAAAGCTAAATAAAGTACCATTAAAACAAAGAACAGTTTTCAGCAGAAGGTGGAGACATTCGATGAAATGTTTGATATTTGCACTTGTACTTGTTAGATAAAGAAATCAGTCGAACGGATTGCAGATGTGATATTAGAGTTCCAATGATTGAGTGGGAGTCTTTTGTGGGGCAGAAACAAAGAAAAAACCAACTAGGACCAATCGACAGAGTAACGACTTCCGCAAGAAAAAGGACTCACGATAGAGTTAAAGGATTAGAAAGAAGAGCCAAGATAAGCCTAGATATGAATGTCGCCTCAACCAGCAAACTGGACCCTTTACATATTATGGAAGATGAGAGCATGGAAATTGATGATGACAGCGACGATATTGACTTTGTTCCAGATTTTGAGCTGAGAGAAAACCATCAGAACAGAATTATTTATGAAAACTTGACAATAACAGCAGATAGATACCGTGTAAGTTACAGAGCTACTGCAGCTATAGTAAATGCAGCTTTGAAGGATATGGGAATATTAGACGAAACCAATGTGAGAAAGAATACGTTTGGGTAAAAAGAACATAATCAAAGTGAAATCAGAGAACACACAGATTGAAGGCATCAGGTTTGATGGTAGAAAAGATCAAATTAAGACAAAGAAGGGAATGGAGTACGAAGAACATTATGTAATAGTCAAAGAACCTGGTGATGTTTACATGGATCATATAGCTCCAGATAACGGAACTGCTTGTTGTATTGCAGATGAAATAATAACTTTTATAGTTGATTCTAATAGCAAGGAATCCCTCAAAGCTTTGCTATGCGATGGCACCCCAGTGAACACTGGCAGGATTGAGTGCTAAAATTGATTGAATTATATTTGGACAGGCCGGTACAATGGCTGATTTGCCGTTTGCATGCAAACGAACTGCCCTTCAGGCACGCAATTGATGGAAAAACTTCGGTACCAAACACCTTCAAAGGTTCTCTTGGAAATAAGCTCCGAGAGGATTTGACCAAACTGGATATAGTTGATTATACCCCTGTAGAGGGCAACATTAAAGAAGTTTCGGCCGATATTGTTAAAATTGTTAAAATAGTACGTATATGTATGAAATGTGCATTAGCATACAATGTGGACGCATCTCACAAGCGTTAGCCACCAGATCCCCAGGTGCCCTCCATCATGCAAGATGGCTGACACGAGCAAACAGGATCCTGCGCTTATGTCTCTACACGGAATCCAGACAAAAACATCCAAGCCCTAGTAAAAATTATAATGCTGGTTTACGCTCCAGGCTGGTTTTGGATAAAGTCTCATCCAAAGGCAAATGAGGGAGCATCTAATTTTTGGTATATCATGCACTTGCTTGAAGGCTTAGATAAAAAGCATCGGATGATTATGGAGCGTGTCCTCAGAAATAATGCCTATTTTGCCCACCCAGAGAATATTTTACTCTCAATGATAACAGACACAAGAAGAGAGGTCAGAGAGCTGGCTCTTCAGCACATCATTCGAGCAAGAACTAGGAGCACCAACCAATGCGAGAAATTTTGAGCTGCCAAAAACACTGAACTTTGAAGCAGAGGATTAATTATTTATCTGAACATGATCGACTGGGACAACGAAACCATCACCCCTCCACCTATTTTACAGAATTTGACAAATGATGATCTTCTTAAAGTTCGAAATGAACCACTTCAGCTTATTCCTTTTCCCTGTCACAGCCAGGGAGTAGAACATGCTGTAAATGTGGTAACAGAAGCATCACAAGATAGAATTGGTTACGAGAACAGACATAAATTTATTTTGAATGTACTGGAGTTGAGAAAAAAGCTACCTGTGTTCCAATGGAAAGGCAGTGATGTCAGTAATTTACGATTTTAAATTTCTTAAGGTGAATATTTTGGTTTTAATATGCTGCAATTGATTCTTTAAGTAATATACGGAGAAAGATTCTTTATTTATATATATATATATATATATATATATATATATATATATATATATATATATACTTTAAGTTTACTTATATCATTATTTACTTTAATCTTTGTCATTTATCAGGTTTTTATTCAAAGAATTGGTTTCAATTTAATTTCAATTAAAAGGGGAGCATATGCAACGCGTGGGGGGGGGGGCATAGTGGTGTAATTACAGTATGTTGTTTAGGGCCTCTTTTGGAGAACGAGAAGCGCGGAGGTCCTTACATCGAACAGATAGTTTGTGGTTTTGCTGAAGGTTCGTTATCATCAGAAAGCATTCACACGAGCAGGTAGTTGGTGTTGAAGTTTGCTATTACGGAGGACAGAATGAGTCTTGGAGACCATTAGTAGTAGTAATAATTGAATTTAACTTCGTTCATAACAGCAAAGGTAATGTGACGTGTTTGTAGTCTGTATAGGAGAGAAGATAGTGTCCGATACAAAACTTTCTTTGAGGGTTATGTTAAATTGTAGAGAACAAGGATTAGGGCAAACTATGAACAAGAGTGTTTAGGGGATTTGTGCAGACTTCTACAAAAATCATTCTCCTTGCGATTGCATAAAGAAATTCAAATTATTTAAAATCATAAACACAGTTGTTGGCTCGGTTTAAATACATTACCAATAAATTCATAACATTAGTGGTAGCATTTAGATGAAAACACTGGTAATAAATGAAATAAACTATTTAGATCAAGTAATTGTGTGGTTGAGGAAGAAGAAATTGAAAGTATTAACAGTAGTGTAATGTTTCATTTAGAGCTTATCAGTGATGTTTTGTACAGTCATAATGGAAAGTTTCAATTTGTTTTAGTGAAATAGCCTCGTATTCGTCCGTGATATAATATGAAGTGTAAGAAGTCATTGAAGATAGAATATGTATCTAAGTACCATAACTAGGCAGGATTCAAATCCAAATCCAAATCCAACCAAATTACGAGAGTCTGATTTCGAATCCAGTTGATCAACGGAAGATGGAAAAGTCTCAAGCCACTGAAATAAACCTATTACATTAGACCTCCCATCGTTATCCAAATCAACCAAAAGCCTGTGTTTGCGGTGACATGGACGTTGGATCGTTATTAAATGGTTATTCATCTGTCGATGAAAGGTCACCCTCCACCTTCAACCTGGTTGGGTGTATGAAGTTGCGGTTTAGGTAGAATGAACCATTTCCGGTGTTTCTTTCAAGGTTACACCCGCCCTGTAAAGTGCAGGAAACGTTTAGATAAAATAGTTACGTAAATGTTGCCCTTCGCCGAAATTACGCACAATTGTACGGTCCCTTATTTGAAATGTTATTACCTATAAATCAAGTTAATTGAATAATACTGAACAAAATTATTTTTAACATGCAGGAAAAACCATTAAATCTTTATTAAATTTTATGAATATATTTTTATGGATGCATGCGAAAAATAACTCTTACCTCGTAGCGCACTATAGGTCCTATTAAATTAAAGTATATCTCTCTCGATGAGGTAATAAACGTTAATTTTATTTTGCAATAGCACCAAATAGAATACCTGACAAGATTTCGGTTACAATCTCGCGTTTTAGAGAAGTTTCGAAAATATATTTACCGACGTTTCATGAACTTGATATCGAGTGTTCGCGTTATCGATACAAGCATCACTTGAATAGTGTAATCTTGGTTGGGGGCGCGGCCACTTTACATTTGTATAAGGGTTAGAATCGAGTAAATATTGGGCTGATGTAGAAGGAGAACCACAGGACTCAATTGGGACTTGGAATCGCGTGCACACGAGTCGAGGGAAACCAACCAACCAAACAAATTAATGTTTTCAATACATTGGCAATATTTCGTAAGGAAAATATTTCAATTACTTGATTTGAGTCACTTTTATTTTAAGTTGGAAAACACTACATGTACCAAAGCTTAACAGGATACTTAAAATTATATTGGAATTTTTATGAACTCTCAAAAAGTACGAGAGGTGTTTCCACGTTACCAAATTTATTGAACACGCCTCCCACATAAAAATTCTCATTTAATTATTATTTATACAAAATAAAATATTTTCATTCAGGAGAATTATTTATTACTCGTTTCAGCATGAAATGTTGCTCATCAAAGCTCAACAAAGTCGCAGGAAGGCCATCTTGCACAGTGCGTATTAAGAATTTATCAACACGTTTTAGTGATATGCCCGTCTCTGCAAAGATCTTCGATGATATCCTGCAAAGTGTTTTGCTCACTGTTGTTGTTTTCTTCATTACGCACTGCGCGTTGTGTTCCTGTGTGCTTACTGGACAGTCTTTCATCAGCAACACTTCGTTTCCTTTAAAGTTCATGATAATGCCAAGAATAATTGTCTCGTTTGGAGTTTTATACTCGTTGAAATATCGGCAATATTCTCGTTCAGTGGCCACAACTTGTCCTTACTGATGCCATCATTTTTTTTCTCCTCACTGAAGCAATTCTAGACCTTGTTACTATGGGCTATAATAAGACTTCCATTTGGTACTCGCAAAGTCAAATCAAAGAAAGACCAGTCTATTATCACTATTTTTTTAATCATTCAAGGACGTTTGTAAATGGGACTGTTGTTTTTATAACACCCCACACGACACAAATAATGATAATTATAAATTAACTATTATAGAAACGTTTAAATACTCTGAAAATAACTCGTAATATTAAATAAATTATTGTTCGTTAATAGCATCAGAAAATCTTTCAAGTATTTTAACACTATAATGACGTCATAATGACTGTGTATTTCTGTTTTTTAGTGTTTGTTTCTTATTTTTTATTAGAATGTTAAATGTTGAAGAAGCTGAAGAGCATGGTACAATTTATGACGATAATCATAGAACTTCGATTTATTTATTTTTTTCTAGGAAACTATTTCTCTCTCCGACTGGCTTCAAATTTCTCTCAGTTCGAACAGGAGCTATAATGAAGCACTATTGTAATAGTTCTCCCTTGCCTCGCGTGATAAGGCAAAATTGACGCCAATGAAACGCTCTTTGTTCCTGGACTTCCGGATTTTGAAAAATTCAGTTTGGTTGGGAACAAAGAAACGAAGGTTGAACGTAGGACATTATTCATCGGTCTTTGGGTTTAGTTGTTTGATGGATTTAGTTTTATTTCATCTGTATATGTTTCATTGCTTTGTCGGAACTAACTCGTGAACGGAGTTACATAATAACAATACGGTCGATCCTTCCGTACCATCCTATCTCATTTGCGAGATTTGATGGAGGAGAGAATTGCTCCCCATTCTCATCCTGCCCTCGTAGCAAGGTACTCATGGCTGATCAGGGAGTTTGCGCAAGAACATGCTCAGTTTTTTTTTAAATTATTCAATTACAAATGGTACCGAACAGGGGGCTCCGTGCCAAAAATGCTTGCAGAATTGAATTGGCGCTCTGTGTTGTCGCGGTCGCTTCGGGTGGTGAAACAAAAAATATCACAAGCTTGGAATCATCTCCAGTAACCCTATTTCAGTCCAACAATCGCTGCAAAAACCGCATTTATAGCCGAATTATGACTCCCAAAGTAAAAAAAAACCGGCATATATATATATATATATATATATATATATATATATATGATGTTTTTGGCAACTGCTGTCTCGAACCTTCCACTTGTCAACTTGCACCCGTTATTTCTAGTGCTATTATCTAGTCCTACTATATTGAGATATTTCAAAAAAGCTATCTCTCTAACGTTATCGAACCCATTCATAAATATATATATATATATATATATATATATATATATATATATATATGATGAATAAAACCACGAAGGAAAGGAAACACAGAATGGTGCTCAAGCGCTTTCGTCTCTTTTAACCCCCTACTCTCTCCTTTCTCTCGGGCTAACCATAGAGTGGATCTTAAGGTCTTTGTTAGCCTTAGCTTCTGTAGATATGTAGTTCTGTGAAGTGGATTAAATCTGAAGCCTCTTTATATTGGGGTATGGTGTTTCATTTATAATCTATCTATCTTCTATTTAATAAAACGTTATCAAGTACCAAATAAAAATAATAAAAAATTAAAACAAATAAATAAAAAAAGTACAGTTGATGCTAACTTATCTTCTTTTGTTGATTTACTTTTGCTTCTTCTTTTTATTTTCACGCGTTTTTATTTTGCTCTGATTTTGTCAGCCCAAATGACGACCGGTTTTTTTTTTTTTTTTAAACCCTCCTATGTATGTAGACAACTTTGACGTTGTCATGGATCTTTTTACCATTAATCTACCAGGGGCGGATTTAGGAGGAGCTAGGGGGGCGATCGCTCCCCCAAACCATGAGGCCTCTAAAGGTAAAGAAAATGAAAGAAAGGAGATCGGAAACGTAAAGAAGATAGAATACAAAATTAGATTGAAACATCCTATAAAAATAATCGCATCTTCCTCCATTCTTTATAGGCAGAGCGAATATGTAATAATTGTTGGCAATTCTGTCACATCATGAGTTGCCCGCCACTATTATAATCTCAGGTTCTGGAAAGTGACCGCCCTCCCCAAAATTGTGCTCTGGATCCGCCCCTAAGTCTAAGTCTACTGGTAGAACATGCCCGTCTTGGACGGACATATTAGCTAGTAATTTATAATTTATAAATATCTATAAATGAATGTATAAACTTAGGACAAATTTAATTATAATAAAACACAAATATTTACATAGATATTATGAATTTCGTAGAAATGGAATAATTTAAGCCACATTCATGAATATTTATACAGTAGACGTTTTAGAAGCAAAATGTGTAAATTGTTTCCAAGAAAATTATTATCGAAAAGAGCCTTTTTTTTCTGCACCTTTGCTTCTTGCTCTATTATTTAATGTTTTTCTCAGACATTCTTTACACTTTAATATAATATCTTCGTATGATAATAAAAACCCACTCTAATAGACAGAGTTTATTTCCACAACAGTTTCGATGCTCACTGGCATCCTCCTCGGGTGGATACAGAAAAACGAACCCGAGGAGGATGCCAGTGGGCATCGAAACTGTTGTGGAAATAAACTCTGTCTATTAGAGTGGGTTTTTATTATCATATTTTGACTTTCACGTAGAAAAAAGTGAGGTTTTTGCATTTAATATCTTCGTAGTTGTTATGAGAAATTTCATGTTACGAAAATTCCGTTTGTAAGAAATAAAACAAAATATGGAAATTTGGTGAAAAAAAAAATGAGTAAAACAGTTGGTATGATATCAACTTAATTCCTAAGGATGGCCGTATTAATACAGAAACGACGCACACGTACAAATGCCTTATAAACCGGCGTATAAGTCGTATAGACGCGTAAATAGCAGCAGCTTTTTTGACCCGAGATGGTGGCCCAATTTGCATGAAGTTGTATAAGTCGCACCATAATTTTCAGATTCTTCTAGAGCAAAATAGAGTGCATAAGTATAAATTGCACCCTATTTTTTGGACCCCCCCAAATTAAAAAAAAAAAAAGAACGTGACTTATCTGCCGTTTTATAATGTAATAAACACTTTATTTCACACTCAACTATTACAATGAAGGATGCAAGTGGTCCATATACGTTTAAATAATACTCGCATGTATATTTTTTTATAACTAATTCCAACGTTTTGTTCCGTTGGTTCTTACATAGAGTTTTCGAAGCATGAACAAATATACAGTATGAATAAAGTTTCCTGTATTGTTAGAAGCTTTTCTGTACAATATTTATGAGCTGCTTGGAAGGAGTTTCAGAGAAAGACGTGTGAGTGGGGACCTATTTGTTACTGTTTCAAAACTAAATTCTTTTTAGAAGCTTCATTGTAACATTGTTTATTCATATAGAACATTATTATTATTATTATCATTATTGAGCAGTAGTAGTTTTATACGTCAAGGCAAGCGCTCTCGTTATTCGATACATGTAACAAATATATAAAAGCAAATTGTACATTAAAAAAGAAATGCCTATTTTCCTCGCTATTTTCCCTACTTATTTGATTTTTTTTAAATTTTAGAACGACTGTTTTTAGTACATGTTATCGTATTTTTATTATAGGCAATTAATATTTTTAAAAAATACTCGTAAAATGGTACATATTATAACTCTCGCTCACGAATTATGACATAGGGTAAAAAAGAAATTTGCCTTTATGTGTGGTTATATAAGAATCAATATGGTTTATTTTTCAGCTATACAGTTGTCTACCCAGTGAGTGAAAGGCTTAAGTATAATAATTTAGTATTCATGCTATCCTTTATTTTCCGCCGTCTTCCAATACGTAACTTACTGTAGTACACAAAATAACTGTACGCATGGTGTGAGTGAACTCTGAAGCTATTCTCTTCAATATACTTTTTCCTACTTTCCTATAAATATTTTCACCACTTTTCTGTCACCAGTGGCTGGCGGAGGAGGGAGAGAGCTTTGCCTGTTCCTTATTTTACTGTTACTGCTATTCCTAGTTGAAAGCTTTACACGTCTATAAGTGTAAGTATAGTATAAGTTTTGAGTAATTTTTTTTATTGCTATTTCTAACTTTTCCATTTCCTTCGTGGGCTAGCCTAGACTGGATTTTGGGGTCTTTGGTAGCTTGTAACACACACACACACACACACACACACACACACACACACACACACATATATATATATATATATATATATATATATATAATCACAGGCCAAAATGGTCACATAGCTATTTAGTTCACATACGTCAAAAAGTAGGTTGTGACGTCGCTGAGGTGTGATAATTAACATCTTTTTGCGTTCTTTGGGTCTTCTGATATACAGGGTGTCCCGTAAGTCTGGACCCATAGGGAAAAATAATAAAATTACAAAATAGTCCAAAAATTTATTACATAATCTGTTCAAAGTGTCCGCCGTTGTGTCGCACACATAGTTGAAGACGCAATCTCCACTGCGACAGCACTTTCTGAATCACAGTCGCAGAAATTTCTTGACACGCCTCCACAATGCATGCTTTAAGGTGGAAAATGTTCTGAAGTTTGACCTCGTACACTTTGGCTTTCAAGTGGCCCCACAAATAAAAATCATAATAAAAAATAATAATAAAATAATAATAATAACATAATAAAAAAATATATTATAAATCCCTATGGGTCCAGACTTACGGGACACCCTGTAGGCTCGACTTCCTAAGCTTTATTATTTTAGGAACATCATTGTTTACAAAGCAAATTTAATATTTCTATACTGTTTTTAAACAGAACTGTAATATTTTTCCTTTCTTTACATTATATATTTTATTATGACTGATTCATCCGTTTTAAATAATCAAACTTGACTTGGTACAAACTGTACAAAGAAGTTGAGAGAGAGAGAGAGTTACAAGGAGTTACAAGGAAAAGAAGTACCTCAAAAGGCCTTGCGGCCCATACCGAGGAGGTTCAGTGGCAACGGGTGTCGGGGAAAAATTCATACACCCTTAAATAGTGTGCAAGATTCGGTCTAACCTTTTCTTGAACAGATCCACAGAAGAACTGTTTACAACTTCTGAAGAGAGAGAGAGAGTTACAAGGTTACAAGGAGTTACAAGGAAAAGAAGTACTTCAAAAGGCCTTGCGGCCCGTACCGAGGAGGTACCAATGGCAACGGGTGCCAGGGAAAATTTTCTACACACTCAAATAGTGTGCAAGATTTGGTCTAACCTTTCCTTGAAATGATCCACAGAGGAACTGTTCACAACTTCTGAAGGTAACCTGTTCCACGTGTCACAGATCTTATACGTAAAGTAATTCCCACACACACTAGTCCTAAACCGTTTCAAATCCAACTTCCAACCACTGTTGCGAGTTGAGTTATCATTTGAACTAAACATGCTTCTAAAATCGACATCGTTCAACCCGCGTAAGAGCTTGAAAACCTCGCTGAGTTGACCGCGCAGCCTCCGAGTTTCCAGCGAAAACAAATTCAGGGCGCGTAAGCGTCGATTGTAGCCCATATGCCTAACAGAAGGGATTAACTTTGTGGCCCTCGCCTGGACTCGCTCCAGCCTCTCAATATCTTTCCTGAGGGTGGGCGACCAGAACTGCACAGCATAGTCCAGGTGCGGCCGAACCAGGGAATTGCACAGAGAGAGCACAATCTCCTTGTTCCGAAATTGAAATTCCCTCCTGATATAACT
Organism: Bathynomus jamesi; assembly: GCA_023014485.1. Taxonomy (NCBI): domain Eukaryota; kingdom Metazoa; phylum Arthropoda; class Malacostraca; order Isopoda; family Cirolanidae; genus Bathynomus; species Bathynomus jamesi. The sequence goes on from JAJOZX010004269.1 coordinate 220,658, forward strand.
CAACAGCTTTTTGGCTTTCTTTTCCATCTCTACACACTGTTTGGTAAACTTAAGGTCGCTGCTAATTAGCACACCCAAGTCCTTTTCCAAATCAGTGGCCTCGATATTACTCCCCAACATGGAGTAGTCCGACTTGGGATTGGCGTAGCCAATGTGCATGACCTTGCATTTATCCAAGTTAAAAGGCATTTGCCATTTTTCGGACCACTCTCCTATCCTACGTAGGTAGGTCCGCACGCAGTTGCTCGATCGCCTCGGGCGTCCCAACATTGGCCCCAAGCTTGGTATCATCAGCGAATTTGGCGATCCTACTGACGATGCCAGCGTCGATATCATTTATGTAAATGATAAACAACAGTGGCCCCAAAACGGAAGCCTGAGGAATCCCGCTAGTGATCGAGGCCCAACCTGGGCTAGCCCCTTTAATTACAACCCTCTGCCACCTATTCTTCAGCCAGTTTTCAATCCACCTACCTACTTCCCCACTGATACCCAGCGCGCGGACTTTGGCCATTAGCCGGCGGTGAGGTACCTTATCAAAGGCTTTCTGAAAGTCGAGATAAAGTATATCAATCGCCCTACTCTTATCATACTCACTCCACATGACGTGGAAAAACTCGAGCAGGTTGGTGAGACATGACCTATGCCGTCTAAACCTATGTTGGGAGTCCCCAAGCAGCTTGTAAGAATCCAAATGGTCAACGATCCTATCTGCTATTATCCTCTCTAATAAATAATTTACCTACAACCGAAGTGAGACTTATGGGACGATACTTCCCCAGACTTTCGTAATCCCCCTTCTTAAAGATAGGGGTCACATTGGCTTCCCTCCAGTCACCAGGCACCTGTCCCGTCTCCAAAGATTTGTTGAAGACTGTAGCCAGGTGGGGAGCCACCTGGTCGCGCACTTCCCGCAACACTCTGGGGAGGAACTGGTCTGGCCCAGGAGCCTTAAACGCGCTCAGTTTGTCTATTCTATCGGCAGCAACGACTGTCGCGGTACACCGAACACTATCCAGGCTAGCACCTTCGTGCCTGACGCCTGGCTCGGGGATGACGCGGGTCTCCTCCCTGGTGAACACTCCCGCAAAGTACTCATTTAGCACATTAACGTCCGCGTCGGAGGTCCGCAGCGCGCCGCTGGGTCCTTTAACGGGCCTATCATGCTTCTAATGGGCTTTCTACTACTATTAACATAGCTGAAGAACTCCTTAGGGTTCCCCTTGCAGAGGCTTGCCACCCGGAGTTCTTCGTTACATTTAGCTAGCCTAACCTTCGCCTTCACTTCTTTGCGCAGGTGGACATACGCCTTAGTGTTCTCATGAGAGAGAGAGAGTTTCCAAAATATTACTATAAAGTTTCAAGCACTCAAAATAAGCCGTTAGGAACTTAAAATTAATAAATAGTTATTTGTAATAGGAATTTAATTAGTAGTGTAATAACTAATTTGGAAAAATGCATATGTGCATTTGGAAAAGCATATTTGAGTGGTTATTGCATGTGATTTTACGTTAGCGCATATATTTGCATATTTCCCACTATTTACAGAAAATTCTTGTCCCACTTTATTATTGTTTGTGCGCTTGCGCTGTTTCTGTAGAAAGTATCATAAAGATTCTTTCTGCAGAAAAAATAATCCACTTTATTAATTAATTAATTGATTAATTAATGCGTACAAAAATGCACATTTACACTAGTCTAAAAATGTGTCCTGCAAGAAAGCAAAACTTTTTTGTGTGCATAATAATAAATTTTAAAAAGAAATATTGAGCAGCAACTTTAAACATGTACAATGAGATTGGAATTTTCATCAAAATGTGGAAAATTCTTTCATCGAACAAGTGTCCTCGGATGATGGCAATATTTTCATCATACTTTGATGCTTGATATCAAGGTAGTCTTAAATGTTTATCGAAGGCTTTAGCAAGGTCAGTATATATTACATCTATGTTTTTTCCTTGACAGTTCCAATATTTTCTCCTGGTGGTTTGATAGCTGTGATAGGCATGATCTTCCAGCCCTGAAGCCATGTTGGTTTGGATTGTATAAATACTTTTCTTGTAGGTAGTAAGTAGTTTTGTCTCTAATTATACGTTCAAAGCACTTTATAAGGTCGTAGGTGAGAGCTACTGACCGATAATTCTTAGGCATTACCCTGTTACCTCCTTTAAATAAGGGGGCCAATGTTCGCGTTCTTTAATAAAAGTGGAATTTGTCCTGTATCGCGTGATTTTCTCCATAGTAAGAATAGAGGTTTGGCAATGCTCTTTACATTTCTTCAGAAACGTGGCACTCCATGTGTCTGGCCCTGGTGCAAAATTTTATCGCATTTGTGATAAAGCCATAATTACATCTCCTTCCTAGAACTCTAATTCTATTAATAGGTTCGTGCCCGGACTTTTTCTTGGCTGAATTGTATCAATGTTAAAAAATTCATCTGTAATTTCTACTTTCTTCTCGAACTTAGAGGTGCTAAACAGTGTTAAATTGTTCCTCAAGCAGTTCGATTATTTTTTCTGGATAAGTTGTGTATTCGTCGTTCAATCTATCAACGAACCAATACTCTCTTTACATTGCACTTTTCGCAAAAGTGTAGAATTTTTTTTTTTTTTTTTATTGCTACTTTATTTTCCTCTTCGTTTGTCTTATGGATGAATGTTTGTTTTAGGTCCACTTCTATTTCGCATAGTTTTTTTTATCTAGTTTGTCTCCTTGCTTCAGTTCTGCACCTGTGAAGATCTTTTACTGTTTATTTCCGTTGTCTAAACAGTGTCCTGATTTTCGTATCCTTTCGGTCTGAAGCCCTGAGAAAAAAACAAAAGAAAATAATAATTGTAGGTAGAAAATGTATATATTTGTTAAGAAAAGTACATTCTTCATTAGAGATAAATATTACGTTAAAATAATGTATGTTATAAATTATATTTTTATTTACGGATTAAAATGAGTGATAAAAGGAATTTACAGTGGTCTTACACTAATGTGCACTATACGTACAACAGAATACAACCGAACCTAATCTAACTTTTTTACGCGTATCAGGTTTGTGCCGAGACAATTCTAAAACATTCAATGAAAATCGGAGGTTCAGACTCCCAAAATGTTTCGACGCAAACAAATTGCACAGTTGAAATAAATGAAAGAACACAAATAAAGACCTATTTGAGAATACTTTAAAAGACACTTCCCAATTTTCAATCTATTCCAGTTAAACTATCATACATTTCTTTACAATAAAATGTACTTTTCTTAACAAATATATACATTTTCTACCTAGAAATGTTTTTTTTTTGCCTTTTTTCACAGTGCTTCAAACCGAAAAGCCCCTAATTTTTCTATTGAGCTATATATATAACATATAATATATATAATATATATATATATATATATATGCTGCAAACCCACAAGGAAAAGAAAAACGATTCCAAGGCCTTTCGTGTATTCAAAGCTACACCTCGTCAGGGAATGAAGATATATATGTTTATGGGCATCTCGCCTTTTATCTTCATTCCCTGACGAGGTGTAGCTTTGAATACACGAAAGGCCTTGGAATCGTTTTTCTTTTTCCTTGTGGGTTTGCAGCATTCATTCATTTCACGTGTTTTATTGTGAAATTCATCCCATATATATATATATATATATAATATATATTATATAATATATATATATATACACACAGGGCCGGCATTTGGGCAAAGCAAATATACGAGTACAGTATAAAAAAATATTTTGGTTTTGAGTGGTAAATTAAATACGGAATGAAATACGTCGGAAATCAGAACTGCTGCAGGATCGACTCAGTAATCTGGCGATCCTCTCTATTGAAAATGACATTGCGAAAAACTGTAACTACACAGACCTCATTGCTGAATTTGCCACTATGAAAGCCAGAAAGGTTTCCTTGTGATCACATCCAAAATAATTGATATTTGTCGTTGAATCATTGTTCTTTTCTTTCAGTAAGCATACACCCACTATGGGTAGGTAACTTTAATCTTAGGGCCCCACTTTAAAAATCTCGAATTGGGCCTCGTATTTGCTAGGGCCGGTGCTGTATATATATTTGTGCGTGCGTACGCTCGCGCGCGTGTGGCTACGTCGCATCCCCTGCTCCTTTACATCAGCGAAGTTAAGGTCATTGGGTCCGGATAGTAGTTGGGGTGGTGCCGTCCTCTACATCCAGATGATGTAGCGTCCAGATTTTCGGATCGCATGTAAAGCTGTAGGTTCACTCCGTCACATGACCTTTAATGATACGACGTAGCCCATATATATATATATATAATATATATATATATATATATATATATATATTGTGTGTGTGTGTGTGGTGTAATTCAATGGAATAATAACTTCCTCCCATCCTGAGAGTAAAAATTAGCATAAATTATGAAATCAAATAAATTTTTCGCCAGTATGTAAACCGAAATTACTTATTTAAATATTCATAATGAAAATCTGTTACGTCATGATGTCATGATAGTAATTTATTTAGTATTGTGCACATTTCGTATAAATGTTGCACCCTCAGAGTTGACAGTTTCCAAAAGAAACTAATTTGGATATTTTAAAATATTTTTTAATAAATAAATAAAATCCAATCAAATACAGCCTTAAAAAGGGGTAAATAGATTTTAATTTTTACTTAAAGCCCCAAAACTTATTTAATTTGGACCTACATTTATATCCATCGAATTTACGAGACCATAACATCAATACTCTTAGAAAACTAACAACGTAATCTAATCTAGCCTAACCTAACAATCTAACCCACAAAATACTGGTCGATAGACAGAATGTCAAGTTCATCAGATGTCGTAATCCGTTTCATTGTCAATAAATTTTCTTGTACTGCAATATCTGGCAACTGTTTCCATTAAACCATATTATATATGAAGGTAATGTAGGGATCAGGTCCAGTTTTATTTTCTGGTTTTTGCAGTCGTTTGATATATGATAATACAGTTAAGGTAATACATACCTTAAGTTCCTTTATTATCTTTGTACATATTTTGGAGATTATGAATTATTTAGTTATTTATTTTAAAGTAACACTTGGGCCTATACGTTCAAAGTTTGTTTCCACCAGATCTAAATAAAATATTGAAATTAAATTTTTTATATTTAACAAACTACAATTAACAGTTATTCCAAGTAATTTTATATGCAAATAAAATTATTGTTATATATATATATATATATATATATATATATATATATATATATAATTAAAAAACAACTATGAATTTAAAACAAAATTTAAACGCATTAGAACGTAAATTACACTCCTTTTTTAAATTTAAAGATATAATTCCAAAGCTCTCGTGCTCATCGGTTATTTACAAATATACATGTGACGATTGCACATCGTCGTACGTTGACATGACTGCACGCCAACTCCAAATTCGCATGGATGAACACAAGGGTATTAGTAGCCGCACTAATAACACTGGGCAACACGTATTTTATTGAATGATATCTGACACTTGATTCTAGGTAATTTGGGTGCGCTGAATACGAATTTCAACTCGGTTTGGCTCTATCAGGTCCTGATTCTTGTCGACAGCCTATGTGCCATTTTCCAGATTTTTCAAATTAGGACTAAAAAATTAAGTCATGTGTTAATTTTTTTTTTCAAGTTTCATGAATACAAGCAGTTCAAACTACAGTAAAATTACATTATAACGATAGAAATGACTTAAAATAAAAAAACAAACAGATATGAAGCTTTCACTGTGGCAAAAAGTTTCTTTTGTAAGACTTTTTAGCGTATTGCTTGTTGATGGCAGGTCTCTTTTCAAGCACCAGCAGTAATCAGCCATCATGTGGGAATCCCAGCGGCCTTGGTACCGTTCCTCCATAATTTTGATATCTTGGTGGAATCTCTCCCCTTGTTCGTCACTTACATCACCTAAATTACTTGGAAATTGGTCAAGATGGCTATTCAAAAAATGCATTTTTATGCTCATATTGCAACCTAACTCTTTGTAGTCCCTTAAAAAGTTTTTTTTACGATTTCTTCCTAGTTATCTGCCCTATAATTGCCTAAAAAGTTTTCTATCAAGTCCACGAATGAGAACCAGCCATTTTTTTCGCGTTCATTCATGACATTAGGAAAATTGCTGTCTTTAATCATTGTTCTTATTTGTGGACCGTCGAAAATTCCCGCCTTGATTTTTTCATAACTTAAACTTGGAAATTTTGAAGTTATGTATTTGAAACACTCGCCGTTCGTATCTAAAGCTTTTACATATTGTTTAATGAGGCCTAGTTTTATATGCAGAGGAGGAAATATGATTTTATCTTTGCTCACTAAAGGTGGATTAATTACGTTTTTTTCTCCGACAGTAAGTGATGTTCGTGCTGGCCAGATTTGTTTGAAATAATGTTCTTCCTTGGCTCTGCTGTCCTATAAGCAAAGGAAGCAGGGATATTTAGTATACCCTCCTTGTTGTCCTAGCAGAAAATTAACCATTTTTAAGTCAACACATATGATCCACTCGTGCTCCCTATATTTGATAAGATTTAAAACCTTTTCTATATGTTCATACTTTTCTTTTAATTTTGTTGAGTGCCCAATCGGTATCGAGCCGTATAGATTGCCATTATGCAACAACACACACTTAAGACTTCTTTTCGAACTGTCTAAAAACAAGCGCCAATCATTTGCATCGTAAGACTCAACCCCCATCTTCTTTAACAAACCAACTATGTCGCAGCAATATACTAAACTACTGTTCTAAAATATTTAACAAGTTCTTCTTCTCTTTTTCTGTAAAATGAAATGTGTGTGTTTGAAGTAAGCAAGTTTTTCTCTTTAAGTCTTGAAGCTAAAATTTCCGCAGCCTTTTTTGGCAAATTTAGATCCCTTACAAGATCATTCAACTCGGCCTGGTTAAACTTTTGCGGATCGTTTTGACTTTCAAATACGCTGGGGTCAAAATCGGTGTCTGACTCCTCAAAGTGCATAACAATATTTTCAGGAACATCTTCAACTAATTCTTGAGTTGGCAGACCCTTAAATTTTGGAATGGGGATCTCATTTGAATGTAGCACAGGTCGTATCGCGGTGTCGAAATTTGGGTACTCGATACAATGTTTAATTTTCTTAGTGAAGCCCGAAGTCTTGACAAAGCAAAGGTAGCAATCGGTCTCGTGGTTAGTAGGCTCTCGCCACACCTGATATGGAAAAAAAATTGTAAAGCGTTAACAAAAGCGACGAGAGACTTGTTTTTATGAATTTTATCAAAAGTTATCACCCAAACATTTAACATTTCTATGTGTTTCAACCTTATGCAATATTTGAGATTCTTATAAACATTTTCTGTAAATTTTTGTTTATGTACCTAAGTTACAATTACATTTAGGTAAGTTACAGTATACTAGTGATTAAATTACGTAGTTTTATGAAATCATAAACTTACCATCGGAACTCCAAAAGGTATTTTTGAATCCGAACCCTTCGTCCAATGTCGCAGTCTTTCAATGCATATAGTGCAGGCTTTATGTGGAGCCCACGATTTATCTTGGTCCCCCAGTTTTATGCCAAAATAAGCTAAGTAAGCTCTTTTATACGAAGTCAGTTATATTTGCTCGTTGATGTGGAAGTGTAAAATTTCCACATAATAACAGAAGGAATCAGGGTTGTTTTTGCATTTGAACTTTCTAGTGCTTGATGACATATTGCTTGATTGTTCTGCCAATTTATAAAGGTATTTAAAGCCTTTAATTCATATAAATTTAAGAAAATCTGAAATATAAACACAAAAATTAGTTTAAATAGGTACTTATTATGAAATAGGTACTTACAATCTATGAAATTAAACTAGAAACACGGATGAGTAGGTACAATATAAATTACGTCTAATTAAATCAACTATATTAAATCACGATAACAAAATTACTCACTAAATCATATGCCAATTCAAAATTATGTTAATGCCCAAACTTAATTAACTAACTCGACTGACTGACTGACTGACTGACTGATTGAATTGACTGATTAACTCTGGAAACGAGTCGCTTTTTATATATTTTAGTTGTCCCTCTAGAATACTCTACAGAGAACAGGAACGCTCGAGAAAATTTTAGAATTCTATGATATTTTTAGCTTAATTTACTAATATTAAAATGGGTTAAAAATGACAAAATTAAATATTTTTAGGGTGCTACATATAAAAATATACATAATACAACAATACCATAACAATAGGTACAAATACCTAGATAAAAACCTAGTTGCATAATGTGTAACTGCAAAAAGACTTAGCGAGTATTGAGAAAAAAAACTTTTTATGAATACGACGAAAGAGGAGGGGTGTTGAGCAAAATCAGGACCTGATAGAGCAAAACCGAGTAAAAATTCGTGCTCAGCGCACCCAAATTACCTAGAACTAACTGTCAAATCTAATTCAATAGACAAAAAGTTGAAATTTGTTCCCCAGTGTAATAGACTTACAAATCCCTCTCAATCACATATACGTTCTCACTCCCATCAGTTAGACCACCCAGCCAATAAACACGACCTACCCCTCTTAGAAACAATACTCATTTTCAAACATAAACCAGATATAAATCATCATACCCGATTTACATAACCTCAATATCTCGCAATAAATTTTTCTTTACCTACCAATCAACCAACCAAATTAACGCCCTTCAACAAATTGTATCAACCATCCTCCTCTTCATTCTCTCCGCTGCGTCTGTGATCGAGTAACTCGTACCTGATTTGTTCCTTTAAAGGTTTTATAGATTTTAATGTTTGACATTTTTAAACTTTTCCATAATGTTCCCCTAAATTATTTTATAATGTTTTCACTTATTTAATCTTATCTTAAAGGTAAGCCCCCTTTTATCGTTTCTTTTATAATATTTTATATTTTAATTATATTAATTTTATTATTTCATGTCTGCCGTAATTTTTTATTTTCGTTGTGGTATTTGTCAATATTAAAATTTTGTTTTAAATTCATGGTTGGTTTTTAATTGTGTATATACATATATATAATTTTAGCACTGAAGATGACATTAGAAATGTCGAATATTCTGAATATTAAATGTTTGTATATGGACGAGTTTTGTTCCTTATTCGACTAAGGTTTCCACCTCAAAAAAAAAAAAAAAAAAAAAAAAAAAAAAAAAAAAAAAAATATATATATATATATATATATATATATATATATATATATATATGGGATTAATTTCACACTCAAACACGTGGAATGAATGAATGATGCAAATCCACAAGGAAAAAGAAAAAATTATTCCAAGGCCTTTCGTGTATTCAGCAATACACTTTGTCAGGGAATTTTTCTGACGAGGTGTATTGCTGAATTCACGAAAGTCCTTGAAATTATTTTTTCTTTTTCCTTGTGGGTTTGCATTATATATACTATAATAATTAAATTCTGATTTTGGAGTTACGCTTTCTAAAATTTATTTTAATTAATTTATTTTTTTTCTATTAAAATTTTTTGTTTTTTGTAGATCCAAAGATGATTTTGTCCACCATTTTTCTGTTTTGTTTTGGGCTTCCTTTAGTTCTTGGTCATGTATGGAAGTTCTTTGAATCCTGCCCCAATATCGATGGAATGGAATCCTTTGAGCTGAACAGGGTAAGTTCGAGACGATAAACAACAGTTTATGTATACTTTTATTTAACGTGACATCCTCGTTTAACTTAACCTAATTCACCTTAATTAAGTGATCTCTATTTATCCCTACATAGCCTGGCTCGACCTCAACTAACTTATATACTTTGACATGACTTACGTTTGACGTAATTATCGTAATACCAACATTAGGGTGTACATATAGTGTTTGTATGCCACAATGGTATACTAAAATATAACTTTGACTTGCTTCGGTGTAAATGCCGTCATCTTATGATCACTGCTGCACACACACACACACACACACACACCTTTATTCCTTTTCTATAAGTAAACGCGTTCGTTGGTCACTGCTAACCCGGAAGCTGCCTTGCTGCAGAAATGCGGGAAGCTATTGGGGTCAAAGTTGACTCATCCACAATCTGACATACTGCATCAGGAAGGGTTGAAAGGATGCGTTAACGAATTTTACCAAGATGCGTTAAAGCTTAATTACAATCTTTGCTTTCCTTTAAGGAGAAAAACAGTTTCGCCCAAAAGTGTCGCAAATCCATGGCTCACTCCAGGAATTATCACTTCAATAAAGAACAGAGATAAATTATTCAAATTGCAATTGCAGAGCAAAATTCCTAAAATACAATATACTCAATACAGAAACAAATTAACTAAAATAATCAAAATTGCAAAATATAACTATTATAACAATCAATTTTCCAAACATAAAGGAGACATGAAAAACACTTGGACAACCATAAACAATCTTCTCGGAAAACAAATTAAGAAAAATTCAATAGAGAAATTAAATGTTGATAATAAAGAAATTACTGATGATACTGCTATTGCAGACTCTTTAAATGCACATTTTACTTCAATAGCGGATAAGCTTCGCTCACAATTAATAAATAATGATCACTCACCTCTAGAATATATGCCACCCAGCCCACTAAATTCATTTTCTTTGGTTCCTGCTACCTCTACTGAGGTCCAGAATATTATTGGTAAATTAAAAAATACATAAAGTAACATTCATAACATTCCTGTACCTATATTGAAACTTGTTAAAGATAAGATATCTGTAACTTTGGCTAAAATTATCAATCAAAGTATTTCCAAAGGAATATTCCCATCAATGCTAAAAACTGGTTGTATAACACCCCTTTTTAAAGGGGCTGATCCTGCATTAGCAACAAATTACAGGCCGGTGTGTTCATTATCTGTGTTCAGCAAAGTTTTTGAAAAAATTGTAAAAAGTAGAATGCAGCGATATTTGGAATCCTACAATTTATCATCTCCAAATCAATATGGCTTCCGTAATAATAAAACAACGGAAATGGCTATTTTAAATCTTATGGAAAATGTAAATATAGTTAAGGAGAACAAAGAAATAATGATATCAATATTTATGGATTTGAGTAAGGCATTTGATGTAATAGACCATACTATTCTACTTAATAAATTATATTGTTACGGCTTTAGAGGAGCAATCAGTGATTGGTTTAAAAGTTATTTGTCCAATAGATATAATTTTGTGTCAGTAAATAAGGTTTGCTCAACTAAAGCGCTTGTCAAACATGGTGTGCCACAGGGCTCAGTTCTGGGTCCACTGTTATTTTTATTATATATAAATGACCTTCCACGTTCATCTGATATACTGAACTTCATGATGTTTGCAGATGATACAACTGTCTCTTTTTCTTGCAAAGATGCTAATACAGCTAAGAATATATTTCATTCAGAATTCATCAATGTAATGAAATGGTTGACCACCAATAAACTCTTCCTAAATACCAGTAAAACAAATTTCATGATTTTTACTGATGAAAGAAATGTATATCTTGATGAACTTAATGTTAATGAAATCGCCATAAAGAAGTGTACTGTAAGAAAATTTCTTGGTGTAACGCTTGATAAGAATTTGCAATGGAGTGATCATGTAAATTATATCGCGAAAAAGATTTCAAGGAACGTTGCTATAATGTTTAAACTTAGAAATGTAGTCCCTAAACAAGTTTTATTGACTCTTTATCATACTCTTTCTTCCTTATATAACATACTGCACTCTTGTTTGGGGAAACTCCGCTAACAACACATTAAATGGTATCTTTGTCATTCAAAAACGAGCAATAAGGTTATTATCTGATGCTGATTTCCTTGATCACTCAAGTGCATTATTTAAAGAGCTAAACCTACTAAAGCTGAACGATATAACCAAACTGGCACATTTTATTTTTATTTACGAGTGTAAGAACAAAATCATTAATTTGCAATGGGTAAATAGATATTTTGTAACTCATCAAGAAATCCACTTGTATCAGACCAGAAATAGATCAAAGCTCGTTATACCTCAATTTAGATTGTCTTCATCTCAAACACTACCCATTTTCATTGGATTGAAACTATGGAATGACTCGCATGCCGATATAAAAAATATTGTGGATGTAAATTTGTTTAAAACCAAGTTGAAATCCCGATTAATAATGGCATACTAACAAAAATCTAGGATTAATGTCCACTAATATTGTTTAATATTGTCCATTAATATTGTAATACGTGTTTTAACTATTAATAATACTTACCTACCTATTTACTTATTTATTATTAATTAATAACAAGTAGCTGCTTATTTTTAATAAGAGCCCAGTAAAGCCTAAAGCTTAAGGGCCAAATTAAATTAAATAAATAGTCGAGCTTCACAATTATTTATGTCGTAAATTGAAAAAATGTATTTATTTTTATTATTATTAATAAGATTATTCTATAATCTCTTTCTATGGACTTTTTTTCACTGACGAGTATAATTTTGGTCTTATTTGAACAAAGAATACACACACACACACACACACACACACACACACACATATATATATATATATATATATATATATATATATATATATATATATATATATATATATATATAATAGGTGAAATTAATTTCACGATATATTTACTAATTTTAAGGAATAGCTATTTATTTGTAGAATTTAATTTACCCTTTACAGTTTTTAGGTAACTGGTACATCACCCAGGTTTTCAGTGGCGTGAACAGATGCATGACGCTGGAATTTAAGGAAAGCAGTGACGGGACATTGACAGTATCCCATCGAAGGCAATTCGCTATCCTGGACGCGATTAACATTGATCACACCAATACCTACACAGGAACTCTTGACACTAGTAACAAGGCGAAGCCTTCCGAAATGATAGTCACTTGGCCCGCAAGTAAGAACCGCATACACATACCCGTATAAATACTCTCTGAAATTATTCATTAAAGTCATGATAGCGCCTCTATAGTATTAATGTTCTTGTCTTCGGAAAACACACTTAAAATTAAAATGAAATTGTACATCAATAATAAACGTTGTTTAGAATTGTATATGAAGTTCACATTCGCATAGCGTAATTGTAAAGCTAGCTTCTCTATTCTTTTCTTTCCTGTAAAATTTCCTTGGCTACTTTTCCAGGGTCAAGGTATTTTTCCAATCTTTTTCCCATATTCACCTCTGGCAGGGAGGGAGCCTTATGTTTTTGTATCTATTTTTTCCCTCCCCCTCTCCCTCCCTCTCTCTCTCTCTCCCTCTCTCAGATAGAAAGCAGAGTGGTAATAAGTGGAGTGGTTTCGGAGTGGGCGGCCGTCACCAGTGGTGTCCCACAGGGTTCCGTTCTGGGTCCTTTACTTTTTACCATCTATATTAACGATATAAACGTCGGCTCCCAAGTACAATTTCCAAATTTTGCGGACGATACGAAATTAGGAAGTAGTGTAAGTACTGACGAGGGCGTAAGAACGCTTCAAAATGATCTTGACAGATTGGGCGAATGGTCTGCTACCTGGCAGATGCCATTCAACTTGGACAAATATAAGGTACGCACATAGGTTGTAAAAACCCGAAGACCGATTACTCTCTTCGGAAGGAACTTGACTGAGACCGATCTAGAGAAAGACTTAGGAGTCCATATCAGCAATGAACTGAAACTGTCGAAGGACTGTGCACCGTGTGCAGAAGTCGAAAAGAGGGCCTTAAAAATATTAGGTTATATTAAAAGACTGTTCCAGTTTCGGAACAAGGAGACTGTAATGTCTCTTTATAATTCACTAGTCAAAGTACTGAATACTCTCATGGTTTAAGACTAAAACATAACGTAACTCTGCAGGAGTTCGCTCGCGAGGTGTCTCTGTGAGCATATATGATTATAGTGCTATCTTATATATTCTCCACTTTCCCGTAAAATTTCCTTGGCTACTTTTCCAGGGTCAAGGTATTTCCTTCAACCTTTTTCCATACCTGCCCCTGGCAGGGAGGGAGCGAAGGGTGGGGAGAGCCTTATACTTTTCTATCCAGTTTTCTCCAAAGTGAACCGGAAGGTCTTTGAGGCTTCCTCTTGTCCTTGTAACTCCTTGCATATATCTCTCTCTCTCTCTCTCTCTCTCTCTCTCTCTCTCTGTATGAAGATTTGAGTGTTTGAAAGCACGATTAGTTTTCTGTTTTACATCAAACTAACTATAGAATTAAAGAATCTCGGAATAAGATTTGGTAATTATTCGTTTTTTGACCCAGTCTCTTTTTATAATGAGAGCAAACTTTTCTGGTCAATTTTGAGGTGTTTTGCATGAATCTGCCATCCGTTTCCTGTGCAAATGCGTAGTTTTCGAGATATCGTCATCTCGAAAATTACGCATTTGCACAGGAAACGGATGGCAGATTCGTGCAAAACACCTCAAAATCGACCAGAAAAGTTTGCATTCGTGCTAAAACCAACCTAACCTAACTTAACCTAACCTAACCACCTAACCTAACCAATCACCTTATCACACACTTCACCACAAAAAGATTTCCAGTTAACAATGGACTCGCTACCTAGTTTTATAACTTTCTCTGCATAACGTTGTGAAAAATATTTTCGCAAATAAATATTTATGAACAGGAGGTTTTTATTCACTGAGAAGTTGCAATGTTCCAGCCATGTGCCCTTAAAGATAGAAACAGTAAATCCACACTCACGCTTATTTTTTGGATTTTTTTTACGGCACCTAAACATCTTCGAGTCTTGTCTTAAAATACAGGCAGTATTACATTTAGGGCAAATCACGGATGTCGGAATTATGCCGTGATTGGAAAAAACATCCAAACTTTTATCTTCATCGAGGCCAACAAGGCGGATTAGGTCTTCAAAATCAAGTTCACAAGATTGACACGTCATGATCCTAGAACGAAAATCACCAAACTAACAAGTAACAGAAAGAAGTAGGCAAAATCAAGAAAAAGTAGCCAAAAATAGCCAAAAATTCTCCAAAAAAGGTAGCCAAAATAAACAAATTAACCGAAATTTATATACATACATATTAGAAAGTAGAAAATATTTTTTTTATAAAAAAGTACATTTTATACAAATTTGCACAAGATAATATATACCTTTACGGTACTTGTGGGTTATCTGTCGCCACTTTTTAATATTTTTTTTATTTATTTATTTTTATATATTAAGAGAAGAGGATTCTTTATACTGTACAGGCATTGACGATTGGTTAGGTTAAGTCGTGCTAGTTTGGTTAAATACCGTTTTATTTAACCAAACTAGCACGACTTAACCTAACCAATCGTCAATGCCGTACAGTATAAAGAATCCTCTTCTCTTAATATATAAAAATAACTAAATAAAAAAAATATTAAAATTTTTTATTTAACCAAACTAGCACGACTTAACCTAACCAATCGTCAATGCCGTACAGTATAAAGAATCCTCTTCTCTTAATATATAAAAATAAATAAATAAAAAAAATATTAAAAAGTGGCGACAGATAACCCACAAGTACCATATTTTCTTATTCAGTTTTGATTGGTTATTCAATATATATTGCTGTTATAGCTGGGTGTGACTGAGTCAAAAAACGAATATTAACCTAAGATTTTAATTTTCTTTGCATGTTGATTACTTCACTATCTCTTCATTTTCGAGGTCATAAATTTTAAGCCTCGTGCCGAATCAGAAATATATATATATATATATATACTTTTCCTTTCAAATGTTCCGTGCGATGAGTTCTCATTTCACGAAGGTCAAGCTTGTTGCCTCCTCCTCTCGAGTTGGCCTGATGAAGTAGATAGTTGGTTTCTTGTCCTCTCCACCTCTCATAGCCAGGTACGCCCGGCTCATTTGGAATTATTTTGAGTCAAATGTCTAGTCTTCTTTTCAAGATATCCACCGCTATACCTATGGCTCGGATGGGCAAACTTAGAAAGATTTCCCCAAAATTCAAAGTTAGCATTTCGAGCGCGCAGCGTGAGCATAATGGCGTGTGGTCCAGGGGCAAAGACCCGGTGAGGGTACATTATTTTCTTTTTTATTTTCCCCATTTACCCCGAATATTTCCCCAGTTGCTGGATCCAGGCAATGATGAGTTTCCCTTAACCATGTACAAGCGGGAGTTAGTTCCTTCGTAATATTACAATGTTCTAATCCTTTCCTCTTCCTTCCCATTCTTTCCTTTCCTTTTCCTTTTCTTCCCTGCTTTTTCTCATCCCCATCCCTTCCCCATTTCCCCTTTTAACTTATTTAACCTCCCTTTCTTTCAGCCCCATTTCTGATTTCCTCTCTCTTTCTTTTCTCCGTCTTCCCTATTTACCCAATATTCCCCCCAGGTTACTAGCCCTGGTAATATTTAGTTTCCCCCCCCGTGACAAGGGTGAGTTGGTCCTTACATAATTTATTGTCTTCTCATATCCTTTTCTCTTTCTTTCCATTCCTTCATTGGCTTTACCTTTTCAAAATTTTTTTCCCGGCTGGGCAAGTCGCCCACCCGGGAAAGCCCCGACTACGCCACTCGTGTTCCTTAGTTCCTTGGGCAGCTGGTTGAACAGTCTTGGTCCTTTCACAACAAAACTAGTTTCCTTCAGGGTTGAGGATGTTCCCTGCCTAGCCTTTAATTTGGGAACACGGCTCTCACTCGCTTAAATTATTTTGTTAAAAATCTTTTGTATGAAATATATATACTGTGTGTGTGTGTGTACATATATATACATATATATATATAAATAGTGTGTGTGTGTGTGTGTGTGTGTGTACACCTCTTTTTTCCTTTGCAGATAAACTTCCTGGACAGATGAATTTTAAAGTACTGGAGACCGACTATGAAAATTTTG
Source organism: Bathynomus jamesi (assembly GCA_023014485.1). Classification (NCBI taxonomy): domain Eukaryota; kingdom Metazoa; phylum Arthropoda; class Malacostraca; order Isopoda; family Cirolanidae; genus Bathynomus; species Bathynomus jamesi. Next base: position 237,417 of record JAJOZX010004269.1, read on the forward strand.
CGGTGCTTCATGAATGTCAGTATGTTTTTTTCTTCTCCAGACTAAGCTTCGCCATTCTGTCACGAAAAAATACCCTTGATGAAACAGTGTTAAACTCGGTAAGTATATATACTGTGTATATAAAAGTTTTAGTAATTTGTTTGAGAGTTTTAAAATTGCACCTATTCCAGTAGAAGAAAATAGTAAACGGCATTATAAAACTTAACCAAAGCCCACCTATATCTAGTCAGACTACTCCCGTACAAAATTTCATACACCTTGTTAAATCATAATACATTTATCTATAGTACCATATTTCGGGTGTAAAAATATTTTCCTTTCTCTGATTGGTCAGTCTTTGGAAGAAATAAATGAAACATGGTTCCTGATTGGACAATTCATAATCTGTAACCCTCTTTTTCTGTAAAAGTTATAAATATTTTCGGAGATGATTCTCCAACTATTCTGTAACGAATAACAGTCAAATTGAGGAAGTCAGTCTGACAATAAATTACAAAGTAACACAGCCATCAAAATTTGAGCTTCACATTCGTAGCCTTAAATTCAGCTAACCACAACCCCCGTTGTTTTTTCTTTTGTATGGTCGCCATGATACTAATTGTTGGGGGTCAGAGTCCAGTGCGCGTGAGTCTTACTGTCCAGACGCATGTGCGTGTGAGTCATTAAAATTTATGGTATTGTGCTTTATTTTAAAGCATACTGCATTATTGTATCTTCTACATCATGAAATATAACTTGTTAGAATCACGGAGCACGGGCACACACACACACACACACAAACATAATATATATATATATATATATATATATATATATAATATATATATATATATTATATATATATATATATATAGGGTGAACCAAATGTAGGTGGACAGTAAATGATAACGTTTATTTTGAGAATACATATTTAATTTTTGTGTATACTATAATACAAAATAAAATTTAAATAAATTTAGTTATAATATTTAATATAATAAAACACAAACACCATAGTTATAATGAACACCATAGTTATAATATAATATAACACAAACCGTATTCAACCTACTGTCCACCTACTTTTGGTTCACCGTATATATATATATATATATATATATATATATATATAGTTCGTGAAATAGTTTCTTCCTCGGGAACCATATTTGCAGGGCGAAAAGAAGCATCACAACCATGACAATTTTATTTCCAAATGTTTTGGAAGCCTATCGCCCATAATTAAAGTTTTAATAAAAACAAAAGCACAAATAAGTAATTCCTATACTGCTATACAGTAAAATTTATATATATATATATATATATATATATATATATATATGATGAATAAAACCACGAAGGAAAAAGAAACACAAAGGGGTGCTCAAGCGCTTTCGTCTAATGACATCCTCAGGAACACTGGAGTGAAAGGACAGATCAAGGCAATATATAGGTTACAAAAATAAACATACATACATACATATTCACATATATATACATATATATATACATATATATATATATATATAAACATATACATATATATAGTAAGCATAGAAAAAAAATTGTGGGAGGAGCCAACATTTATATGGTCACAGAAGAATAAAGAAATAAAAATAAAAATAAATATAAATATAAATTGAGAAAAAATTAATTACAAAATAGTGCCTTAGTGATATATATGTCACAGCCTAAATAATCATAAAGAAATAAACAGGCAAATAAAAAAACCCATAAATACATATACATACATATATATATATATATATACATATATATACACATATATATATATATATATATATATATATATATAAAGACACTTTTAGCACTTTGGCCGACCTTCCATATAAATTCAAATGGCTTTTTTATGGAACAGGTCACAAAAGAATAAAGAAATAAAAATAAATATAAATATTGAAAGTGGAGTCTACCAATTCAAGCTCAAGAGGGAGGTTTTACAATCGATTTAATAGATGCTGCCAAATTGATATATATGTCACATTATTAAAAAATAAAAATTGAAAGATAAATTTTAAGAGAGGCACACCAATTTATAAGGGAAAAATTACCACATATGCATATTATAGTCACAAACGAATACAAAAGTACAAGTAAATATAAATTGGAAAACAAAATGATCCCTAGATGATATATAAAGAACAATAAAATATATATACAACATATTTACGGTATATATACGAAATATAAACGCAATATATACAGAATATATATATATATATATATATGCATAAGGAAAAAAAATTACCAAATTTGTTTTTATAATTATTGTCTGAGAAAACGGTAGGTCGCAAAAGAATAAAGAAATAAAAATAATATAACTTGAAAAAATTACAAATAATACACGTACACATATATACCCGCATACCCAAATATATATATACATATACACACATATATACAACACACACACACACACACACACACACATATATATATATATATATATATATAAGCTTGACCTTCACGAAATGAGAAATCATCCCGCAGAACCTTTGTGAGGTTGTAAGGTAAGGTAAGGTACATACACATATACATATATTATATATATATTTAACTGCATACATACATACATACATACATACATATACACACATACATACATACATATACACACATATACATACAAACACATTTAACTGCAATGACCACACACATACGCACATACACATACATACATACACATACACTCATACAGCAAAAAATTGAAAATAAAATTGTAAGGGAAACAACAGACAAAAACAAATTTTTTACCAAAGATTTAACAACCTGCCCTTTTTGTTTAAATCCATTCTGAAGGAATTCAGAGCAACGGGATCAAGTTGAAACAGACCTTTACTCATGTTAAGGTTATTTGTAAGTTGAATTATAGCCGACTCAAGAATATTTCTATTAACAATGTTGCTAGAGTGAAACAAAACTGAAACATTATTCCAATCAATACAATGGGATAACTCTGACAAATGGACAAAAAGGGCACTGGACAACTGTCCCGTTCTAACGGAATATTGATGCTGTTTTACACGCGTTTGCAAATCCTTTCCCGTCTGACCTATGTAAAAGGAATCACATTGCTTACACCCAATTTTATAGATAATGCCTAAATTATTGGTAGGGCTATTTTTTACTATGATGTTTTTCACAATATTGTTATATGAAAAAACTACACTGATATCCAAAAGTTTAAGTACATTAGCAATGCCTTAAACTTTTGGATATCAGTGTAGTTTTTTCATATAACAATATTGTGAAAAACATCATAGTAAAAAATAGCCCTACCAATAATTTAGGCATTATCTATAAAATTGGGTGTAAGCAATGTGATTCCTTTTACATAGGTCAGACGGGAAAGGATTTGCAAACGCGTGTAAAACAGCATCAATATTCCGTTAGAACGGGACAGTTGTCCAGTGCCCTTTTTGTCCATTTGTCAGAGTTATCCCATTGTATTGATTGGAATAATGTTTCAGTTTTGTTTCACTCTAGCAACATTGTTAATAGAAATATTCTTGAGTCGGCTATAATTCAACTTACAAATAACCTTAACATGAGTAAAGGTCTGTTTCAACTTGATCCGTTGCTCTGAATTCCTTCAGAATGGATTTAAACAAAAAGGGCAGGTTGTTAAAGCTTTGGTAAAAATTTGTTTTTGTCTGTTGTTTCCCTTACAATTTTATTTTTCAATTTTTTGCTGTATGAGTGTATGTGTATGTATGTATGTGTATGTGCGTATGTGTGTGGTCATTGCAGTTAAATGTGTTTGTATGTATATGTGTGTATATGTATGTATGTATGTGTGTATATGTATGTATGTATGTATGTATGCAGTTAAATATATATATATATATATGTATATGTGTATGTACCTTACCTTACCTTACAACCTCACAAAGGTTCTGCGGATGATTTCTCATTTCGTGAAGGTCAAGCTTATATATATATATATATATATTGTGTGTGTGTGTGTGTGTGTTTGTATATATGTGTGTATATGTATATATATATTTGGGTATGCGGGTATATATGTGTACGTGTATTATTTGTAATTTTTTCAAGTTATATTTATTTTTATTTCTTTATTCTTTTGCGACCTACCGTTTTTCAGACAATAATTATAAAAACAAATTTGGTAATTTTTTTTTCCCTTATGCATATATATATATATATATATATATATTCTGTATATATTGCGTTTATATTTCGTATATATCCGTAAATATGTTGTATATATATTTTATTGTTCTTTATATATCATCTAGGGATCATTTTGTTTTCCAATTTATATTTACTTGTACTTTTGTATTCGTTTGTGACTATAATATGCATATGTGGTAATTTTTCCCTTATAAATTGGTGTGCCTCTCTTAAAATTTATCTTTCAATTTTTATTTTTTAATAATGTGACATATATATCAATTTGGCAGCATCTATTAAATCGATTGTAAAACCTCCCTCTTGAGCTTGAATTGGTAGACTCCACTTTCAATATTTATATTTATTTTTATTTCTTTATTCTTTTGTGACCTGTTCCATAAAAAAGCCATTTGAATTTATATGGAAGGTCGGCCAAAGTGCTAAAAGTGTCTTTATATATATATATATATATATATATATATATATATATATATGTGTATATATATGTGTATATATATATATATGTATGTATATGTATTTATGGGTTTTTTTATTTGCCTGTTTATTTCTTTATGATTATTTAGGCTGTGACATATATATCACTAAGGCACTATTTTGTAATTAATTTTTTCTCAATTTATATTTATATTTATTTTTATTTTTATTTCTTTATTCTTCTGTGACCATATAAATGTTGGCTCCTCCCAAATTTTTTTCTATGCTTACTATATATATGTATATGTTTATATATATATATATATGTATATATATATATATGTATATATATGTGAATATGTATGTATGTATGTTTATTTTTAACCTATATATTGCCTTGATCTGTCCTTTCACTCCAGTGTTCCTGAGGATGTCATTAGACGAAAGCGCTTGAGCACCCCTTTGTGTTTCTTTTTCCTTCGTGGTTTTATTCATCATAAATACTTTCACGTGTCACTTTCGTGAAATAATTTTTCATATATATATATATATAAAATTTATTTATTTATTATGCAGGAAGGAGGGGGCCAAGGGCGAATGCCCGCAAAAGCGCCCCCACCCCCATATAGAAGAAGAGAGCCAAAATCAAGGTCCAGGGTTTTCAAGATGCCTGGACACACTGCGTTTAAAAGATTAGAAGTCATAGATAGGGGGAAAGATGGACTGAGGAAGATTGTTCCAGAGTTGACAGGTTGAGTAGATGAAAGATTGAAGATACCGATTAGCTCTTGCGTTAGAGAGTTGGACAGAACAGTAATGAGCATGCGTAGAAAGTCTGGTGCTGCGTGCCATCCTCAAAGGAGGAGGCATGCGGTTAGAGTTCAGAAGAGCAGTGTCCGTTATAATAGCGACAGTAAAAAGAGAGAGAGAGGCAACATTGCGGGGAAGAGAGAGGGATTGAAGGCAGTCAGTAAGAGGCGGGGAATTGATGAGGCGAAAAGCCTTTGATTCCACCTGGTCAAGTAGGGCTGTGTGGGTTGAGCTATCCCATACATGAGAAGCATACTCCATACAGGGGCGTACAAGACCCCTATACAGAGACAGCAACTGAGCGGGGGTGAAGAAACTGCGGATGCGGTACAGCACACCTAACTGCTTAGAAGCTGTTTTGGGAAGATAGTATATGTGATTTTTCCAGGAAAGATCATGAGAAAAGGAAACGCCAAGAATGTTAAGAGAAGAGGAAGGATTGAGGTGTGTATTGTTGAAGGTAAGGGATAGTCGTGTGGACGGTAGTCAGATGGAGGAACTGAGTTCTTGAGGCATTGAAAACCACAAGGTTTTCTCTGCCCCAATCAGAGATGGCAGAAAGATCAGAGGTCAGGTGTACCACAGCCGTCCTACGCTAATCATGGAGTGACTGTTGAGAGGGATGCTTTAGGAAGCGGGCGGAGAAGTGAAGAGTGGGGTCATCGACGTAGGAGTGAATAGGACAGGAAGTGCGACTTAATAATCATTGATAAATAAAAGGAAAAAGAGTGGGTGACAGGATAGAACCTTGAGAAACACCACTGTTAATAGCTTTAGAAGAAGAATAGTGGCCATCTACAACCGCAGCTATAGATCGACCAGAAAGGAAATTAGAGAGGAAAGCACAGATACAAGGATAGAAACCGAAGGAGGGCAATTTGGAAATTAAAGATTTGTGCCAGACTATATCAAAAGATTTTGATGTCTAGTGCAATAGCAAAAGTTTCACAAAAATCCCAAAAGAAGGATGACCAAGAATCAGAGAGATATGCAAGAAGATGGCCAGTAGAGCGTCCCTTGCAGAACCCATATTGATGATTTGAAAGAAGATTGTAAGAAGAGATGTTTAAGGATCTTCCTATTATGGATAGATTAAAAAACTTTAGAAAGACAAGAAATCAAAGCAATTGGACGATAGTTGCAGGATTGAGTGGTCACCCTTGTTTGGGACAGGCTGAATGAAAGCGAACTTCCAGCAGGAAGGGAAAGTACCAGATGAAAGACAAAGACGAAAGAGTTTGCCTAGGCAGAATGTCAACACAGAAGCACAGTTCTTGAGAACAACAGGAGGAAGGAGGAACACCATCAGCACCTTACGCCTTCCAAGAGTTGAGCCCAGATAGGACAGAAAGAACATCTTTGGAAGGGATTCTAATTTCAGACATAATAAAGTCATGGAGAGGCGGAGATGGGGGAACAGCACCGGAATCGTCCATGGTTGAGTTGGAGGCGAAAGTATGAGCGAAGAGTTCAGCTTTGTCATGAGAAGAAACGGCAACTGAGTCGTCGGAATGGAAAAGAGGAGGGAAAGAAGAGGAAGTGAAGTTGTTGGAGAGGTTTTAGTTAGATGCCAGAAAGAGCGAGAATTAGAATTGGATAGGTTTTCACAATTTTGTCGGATGAAGGAAGTTTTGGGGAGTAGAACAGACTTTGCACGATTCCGGGCAGAAATATTAGCTAAGTGTGATCGGGAGTTGGATGGTGACGGTACCTTCTGAAAGACTCCTCTCTGTTGCGGATAGCATTAGAACAAGTAAAGTTAAACCAAAGACTTTTTGCACTAATAGTAGGAATAGAATATGGAATGTACGCCTCCATGCCAGAGAGAATCATCTCCGTGATGCACTCAGCACACTCGGAAGGGCCCCGGCCACGGAAGCAGTAATCATTCATGGGAAATCACAGAAGTACTGCCTAAAGGCTTCCCAATCAGCGGCGCGAAAGTGCCAAAATGCCTCCCTTGGGAAGATTCAAAGGCCGAATTAGGGCGATAGGACAAGAAACGGATACAAGATTGTGGTCGGAGGAGCCCAATGGAGAAAGAAGTTGACAGAGTAAGAAGAAGGATGAGAAGTAAGAAATAAATTCAGAATGTTGGGCCTACCTCCAAGGCAATTGGGGATACGAGTAGGATGCTGTATAATCTGCTCTTGGTCATTCAGATATAAGTTGTAGGCTAGTTCACTAGAGATGTTAGTAAAATGGGAGGAAAGGCAAAGGTGGTGGTAAACATTAAAATCTCTAAAATGGAGATTTCAGCAAAAGGAGTGTGGGATAGAATGTATTCCACTTCGGAAGTGAGGCGGTCAAAGAATTTTGGATAGTCAGTAGAATTAGGAGAAAGGTAACCAGCGCAAATGTATTTAGTTTAAGATGGCATGTAAGCCGTAGCCAGAGGGTATAGAATTCGGAGGATTTGAGTTCGGGAATAAGAGACCAAGTTAGGTCATTGCGTACATGTACGCAACATCCACCTTTGGAGTGAAATTGAGTATAGAGAAAGTAAAAAGATACAGAAAAGGGTTGCTGTCAGTCATCCCAGACACCTGAGTTTCAGTGAGGAAGAGAAGATACGGTTTAGAGGAGGAGAGGTGGTGTTCAACAGATTGAAAATTTGAGGAAAGGACACGAATGTTGCAAAGTCTATGAAAAGTGAGTCAGGCAGAAGCTAGAACATTTCGGATGGGCGGTAGCAGATCCAGCCCAACTGCCCGGGACTGCGTTCCCGGTATCGGCAGCGGGGAAGCCCGAAATGGAGACATTTATGTTCCCCCCCCAGGGGACTCCGAGGCTCTTGAAGTTACTATTTTTTTTTTAAAGATTATGTAGTGTGTAAGATGAATGTATATGTAGTGAGGAATAGGGAGAGAAGTGTGTGTTTGAGAGCAAGCTGAATTGCTCACAGGGTAGATGACACGGAAAAAGATCAGCTAAGGAGGACAGTGACAGGAGAACGGGAGTTCCAGCACACTCTATCTTCTGTCTAACGTTCCCCCCCCCCCCGGAGTACTTCCCTGGTCGATTAGGGTCTGCAATCTCCTCGGTGAGGAGTGTATATATATATATATATATATATATATATATATATATAGTGACCAACTGAAGTGGCAGAGACATTTGCAAACACCTTAGCAATATTCCACCAATGCAATTAGCGATATTTCCGTCAACACAAACACGACCAAGATGACGTCACATAAGCATAACTAAGATGACGTCACAGAGCGGGAATAAGGCATCACCTCTCAACCTCGTTACAAGGACTTCCTCAAGCATTCCACGTCACCGCGGCTTCATCTCTCCCTCCGACAACTTCAGTGACACGCAAGATCTCACCATGTAACAACTAGGGTTTCTTTCCCGGCTGTTTTTATTGGATTTGAAAATCCCGGGAATTGGACAAATATCCTGGGAAATCCCGGAATTTTAAAATGACAATTTATTTTTTATTGATTTATTTGTTTTTTCTTTTGTTAGAAAACTGCATAATATTTACCACATTTTATTCTACTTTTCTGCTTTCTTAAATGAACACCTACTATCATTAGCAACTTAGAGCAATCTAAAAGTGGGCCCGTATGCCAAAAACTGTCCGAGGGAATGTCGCTAGCGCTGCGTATAATACAAGGAACCGAGTCTTAGTATATTATCTAGCGATCGCAGGCAACTCATCTTGCATGCAACTTCTTACTGACCCACAGACAGCGTTGCCAGACGTACGATAATTATCGCATAAATACGATAATTTTGACTTTCGTACGATGTTTTGAATTGAATATTATTTGTTTTGAATTGAATATTATTTGTTTTGAATTGTGATGTGAATTTCAATTTTACTACTTTTTTTTTTTTTACAAAGCTGGGCTTGTCAAATAGTTCTGCCAACTTTCTTGCAGTGTTTCCAGAAATTTTTAGCCAAATTATGTTAAACCTGCTGCTAAATTATGCTAAATCGCCTAAAATTATGCTAAACCTGTTTCCATTTTATGCTAAAAATATGCTAAATAATTATTTTCATTTTATGGGCTATTTTTAGGGAAGAAAATACATAAAAATGCTCATTTTCTTCATTTTAGTCAGTTTAGCTACTTTTATAATAAACTCTGAATCAAAAAAGAAGAAAAAATGGGTTTAAAAAATTGTGGAGAAAGATATAATTTTCAGTATTCTTTCTACATCAAAAATAAAAAGGCATACTAATGTCACTCACTAAATCATCATAATGCATGAAACCATTCTTATTTCCTGAGTACGCATAATAAATATTTTTTAATAAATAGCTACCACTGATTGGTAAACTCAATTCAAGTATTACAATGCAAAAGTGGTCACCTAGGCATAAGTAATTGGTTATTTCAATTCTAAAAGGGTATTTTATCACTGAACAATAAAAAAAATTACCGTTCTCTTAAATATACAACCATTTCCTGGATTTCCCTGGAATTGGCTTCATTTTTCCGGGAATTCCCGGGATGAAGAAAGCTGCATATAAGGAGAAACCCTAGTAACAACGTGTGCAGGCCCCATTGGCCCCGTGTCATTCACCCAACTTTATATAAAGACTAATCATTACCTCGAGCGTTATTAAATGTCAAACCATTATTATATATTGAAAGCATTATTTCAAGTGTACACATTACTGCAACTGTAAAGAACATTTTTCTGTTTCATTTATACATCATTTATTTTGTGTAATAAAGGAAGAAAACTCATTCTATCAATCAACCAAATTAATAACTTAATTAACAACATTCTTTGATCTGAAAGAGCTGGTGACCTCGGCCAAAGCATTTATCATTAACAATCACTCATGAACAATCAATTATAAACATCATTCCTTATAGTACCGATTTACGCATCAAACTGGCTACATTATAAATTGGTATATATATATATATATATATATATATTATATATATATATAAAAACTGTGTTTTTAATTGTGTTTGGAAACCTCATTCTTACATAATGAAGAGTAAAACCAATCCAATCCAATTTGAATTTGGAACATTTATCGGGCAGATCTTTTAATTGTTCTGCTATCCTCCTCAGTCTTATAAATAGGGGAAATATTGCACGATTACAATTATATCAATTGACACTAAATTTAATTTCAAATCAAATTAAACTTCATACATTAAGATTAACACTTATCGTTTGCAGAGTCAAAAATATCATATATTAGAACACTGAAATTTCTCCACTGGGGATGATAGTAGGATTATTGAAAGTTCTGCCCGATAAATGTTCCAAATTGGATTGGTTTCACTATTCGTTGTACGAAGTGATCAACTTAAAATTGGTACGGTGGTCTTTGGCATCAAACGAAGAAGTGATGCAGCCATGAAATGCCGACATCTTTGTTTTACACTTCCCACTAATGAGAAATAAGTACACGAGATAAGTGTATGCATGGTGTGAATGAACTCTGAAGCTATTTTTTTATTACACTTTTACCTTCTTTCCTATCAGTAGTGGCTGGCCTTGTCTATTCTTTACTTTACTTCTACTACTATTATTTCTGTGTGAAAGTCTTCGACATTTAAAAGTGATCAACTTTAGAGTTTGCATTACAAAGTTACCTTATTTCTCATTAGTCGTAAGCGTAAAATAAAGATGGCAGAATTTCATGGCCGCATCACTTCTTTGCTTGATGCCAAAAACCACCGTACTGTTAAATTGAATGTCTGAGATGAGTTATACAACATCCCAGTGCGAGATCGCAATATATGACTCCAGATTTAGCTCTAAGACCACGACCTAAATAACTATTTACTTCATATACAATATTCCTACATGTGTCCTTAAAAATAAAATTTTTAATAATAAAATTCTTACACAGGCGAGACAAAGTATCATTGAAACTGGGGTGGACATTGGACCTTTGAAATCTGTGGACAATTCCAATTGCATTTCCGATGATAATGCAACGTTTACCGCAACCATTGACGAGGAGACATTTGATCTTTTAAAAGAGGAACGGAGGTAACAATTGACTATACAGATCTGGCCTCCTCAGAACTCGAACCCGAATCCGAACAGGATGACGAACCCGAACTTGAACACGAATCAGAGTCTGAATTCGAACCAGAACTTGATGAATAGTTAGAGCCTTAAATTTAAAGAAAAACTTAAAACTATAAAAGAGGAACCACAAACCAATGATTGAGGCCAAAGAAAACTTCAGTATACAAACTTCTGGCAACTCAACACTAAATTTCATTGGTTTTCTTGCCGAGTAAGACTGAGCATTTTAATCAAATATGTCAAAATAATTTTTTTTCCTCGTTTCAATGAAAAAGTTATTAAATCAAAAAAGTTTTTGTTTCTCGATTTTGTAATTGTTCTTAACTGAATGTACGATGGTTTTTTTTAAATAGTTTTGTACCTTATTAACGTAAAATTAATTTGTTTTTGTATTTTAAAACAATTTTAAGTGAATTTACTACACATAAAATATGTTTGACGTAGTTACTAATTTCAGATCAGTAAATATATGTATACATATATACACACCTTGGCTTTGCTTCCGCCCGAATTGTTTATTCTGACGAAGGTCAAGCTCGTTGATCCACCTTAGACCTACAGCTTAACGTGGAATCCGAACCACAACCCACCATGGGCGGTCAGAAATTACAAAGTTCTTGTCCGGACTCGATCTCACGACCACCCGACCAGCAGCCCAGCGTCTTATCCACTAGGCTACCCATTTATCTACCAACCAGTTTTTATTGCGTGGAGGGATGAATAGCTGGATTAGCTGCGCGCAGCCTGCCGTCACCGGGTAATCGAAACCGGGGCCGATAGATTCGTAGTTAGCCATGTTAACCACTACACCACCATCATCACCAACTTCTTGCTCTTTTTTTCTCCGTTATCACGACCACCAAATATATATATATATATATATGATGAATAAAACCACGAAGGAAAGGAAACACAAAATGGTGCTCAAGCGCTTTCGTCTAATGACATCCTCAGGAACACTGAGGATGTCATTAGACGAAAGCGCTTGAGCACCATTTTGTGTTTCCTTTCCTTCGTGGTTTTATTCATCATAAATATTTTTCACGTGTTACCTTCGTGAAATAATTTTCATATATATATATATATATAAGTGTAGCTGCAGACATGACCCCGACACAAAACTGAAGAACATAAAGCTTTTTATATGCTTGGACAGCAGACAAGATGGGTATTAAAATTTACCTGCAAACATTATTTGGTTTAATTGCCATCAAAGTTTTAAGAAAAATTAAATTACCATCAGTAAAAAAGATTTTTAAAAAGAATTAACTTAATTATGCATGCAATGATTAAACTTTTAGTTGCTAGAGGCAGTTCTATGCGCTAAAACATACATACATTTCTAAAAGTAATTTCCAGTAGTTTGTATGTGGATGATTTGCATTTAGAATTTGTTCTGAAACTTAAATGAATCACTTGAGAATATTTTTAATGGTTTAAAAATATAGGTAATTCGGATCAAATGTACAGGGTGTCCCTAAAGTCTGGACACATAGGAAATATCACTAACTATAACTAACTCTATGTTATTATTATTATTATTATTATTATTATCTTAAATTCATGCAACTGAGGCCTAAGGTAGGCCCACATCGAATCAGCAACCCTGAGGTAGGACCAAATAGGACCTCCAAGTCCATAACTTATGGACTTGGAGGTCCTATTTGGTCCTACCTCAGGGTTGCTGATTCGATGTGGGCCTACCTTAGGCCTCAGTTGCATGAATTTAAGATAATAATAATAATAATAATAATAACATATAGTTAGTTATAGTTAGTGATATTTCCTATGTGTCCAGACTTTAGGGACACCCTGTAGAATTCGGACCCCAGCCTTTTTTAGTTAGCTTTATAAGGCTAACTAACGAAAATATCATGACCTAACCTAACCAATCGTCAAGGACGTACAGTTAACCTAACGATTGGTTAGGTTAGGTCGTGATATTTTCGTTAGTTAGCCTTATAAAGCTAACTAAAAAGGTTGGGGTCCGAATTCTACATTTGATCCGGTAATTCTTTGTATGGAAAGCGGATGTTTATGTAGGAAAATATATTTCATTGTAAATGCGATGGTGTCGTAAGATATTTTAAAATTATCACTTTATTTTGGTGTGTTAAAGAGTTGTCTAATTCTAAACAAACCTTTTACGATGCAAAAGTAGACATAACAAATACTTAATAAAGAATGTGGTAGGTATGTTAAATATCATTAAGTTAATAGTTATAAGGAGTTACGAGGAAATGAAGAAGCCACAATAGCTTTATAACAGACTTTAGGCGGTATCCGTGGTTTCAAACACGGACCACTCACGGAGAAGAGTTGGCACAGAAAAGCAAAAAGGTTCTCCCCTCCTCACTGTTATGTCAAATACTGCATATGACAAATCTAGCTATCCGAGCTTCAGGTAAGGGTAAATATACGATTTAAATGTTTATTAAAAACTAATATGAGCATTAGTATAACTCCCATGTGATACAGATAGGCTTACAGAGAAAAACGTAAGTTCTTATGGTTTCCATACGAAAAAAATCTGAAAAAACAAGAAATTGGTTATAAATTCTTTACAAATTATTAATTATAAACGTGTACTTCGTATTACCTCTCGTGTAAACTTTCTTGAACCCACAACAATACTCTACGACTTCGCCAAATTTGTTTAGCAACATTACTGAACATAATTTATGCAATTGCAATAATTTCTCTGAACTGCACTTTCATTTGCAAACAAAGTTGCCTTTATTGGTCCCTAATGATTACAATTTTTGTTTGCTTTTCTAGCTATTTAGAGCGAAAAAATATATGATGAAAAGCGAAGAGGAGAAACATTTTGCCCCAATTTAGTGATAGATTCATTAAGGAGACTGTTCCTTAAGAATAGGTTCGGATGGATTTCGTTACAAATGGCGATATGATTATTTATCGGAAGTTAGTTTGTATTTAGGTTTCGCTTATTTGCGGTCACATTTATGGTTCTGTAAATTTTAGAACTATTTCTCAAAGTTTCAGGTCGGAAAATGTTTATTTTTGTGTTTGTTTTTATTAATCCCATAAAATTCGAGTAAAGAAGCTACAACCACGTTGAAACACTACTTTCTGTTTGATTAGCGAAGTTAAGCTACATTAATTAAGTCTGGGTAATAGCTGGATAAGTGACGGTCCTCTGTGTCCAGATGATGTAGTGACCCTTAGATGGACCTGATCCCAGGTAAGGCTGTAGGTCACCTCTTTCATATAACCTTAGATGTTGCGAAAGGGCTTAAGCTCACACAAAATACAAAATTCTGCACTTATGTGAAAGGCAGAGCACCCAGTTGGTGAATTAATTTACAAAAGCTCGCAACCATAAAAATTCTGAGCTTCACATTCTAACTAGGCTTTATACTTGGTGTATATTTTTAATTTTATGCATAGGCCCTACCAGACATGGGGCTGAGGCCTGGCCTCAGCTTCGTGGCATCGGGCATATTTTGCAGGCCTCGGCCTCGGACCTCAAAAGTGGCCTCGGCCTCGGTCTCGAGGCCAGCTGAAAAGTGGAAAGGCCTCGTGACTTTCGTGAGGCCTTAGGGAATCCTGATTTGTTTTATTCTGTAATTTTCAACTCCCAGTAGCGTTAAGGGGTGGAGATTCTTCAGGTGGGCGCGCTCAGGGTGGATATTCTTCAGGTGAGGACCATGACCTGACAGGTGACCGTATGTAGCGGCATCAGGGGTTGTAAAAAATTAATTGATGAAAAATTAATTGCAATATATTGATCCAATTAATTGACTGGAACAGTATTGTCAATTAAATAATTGATTGCTACAAAACAATTAATTGCAATTAATTGCAATTAACTGCAATATTACCATAATCAGAAATTTCTACTCATAATGCAGGCTGCAGCTTATTCAATGACATCATCGCTGATGATTCATTCACCTTAAGATTTAAGATCTTCAAAAGTTCAATTTATTTTTTACTAAAGCACTATACATTATACAATGCACATGTACATGTTGTCGGCTTGTCGCCATGAAAGTTTTCTGATAGATATTAAAGTGTTTTTGAATTAAGGGATGCCTTTTATTTTTCAGTCATTTTGGCTCTTATCTAAATCAAAACTAATACTCGAACAAATACGGTGTTTTATGTTGGATAATTAATTGCAATTAATTGCAATTAATTGCAATTATTGATTGGCCAATATACCAATTAAAATTAATTGATTGATAAAATAATAATTGATTGGAAAGGTTCCAATCAATTATTTACAAGCCCTGAGCGGCATACTTTGATAAATATTATTCAGACAGGTGACTAGTCAGGCGGCAGTCTTTGATAAATACTATTCAGTTAGGCTACCAACGGATTAGTGACAGGTCACTGTGACGTTAGGTACATAAATATTATATATGTCGCGGTATATAAATATTATTCAGTCAGTCAGCAGTAGACCAGTTGACTTAATGTAACAAAACTAGTGTGGGAAAGCAATCTATCAGTTGGTCATTGGTTGAACTGAGCTCATATAATGTGTTTGTGCTATTTATGTGCATAAACTATTGTACTGTATCTATTTCCATAACAAAAAATAGGCCAAACTAGAGAAGAATACCACCTGGCATACTGATAACTAGCTACTAGCGTCGATAATTTTGTTTTTTGCCCGTCGTAAATTGTAACATATAAACTTCTAAATAATATGATTTGAAATGAATATATAATATCGGATGCAAACAATAATTTTGCTAATATCGGCATTATAACTGAAATGTGAATTGTTATATTGTTTGCAAATAATTTTTTTCGGTCTTTTTTATTTACTTTAATAATATAAAGTATTATACATATAACTTTAAAAATGTCTGATAATGGATAATATCAGGTGTAAATATATTCTTGAATCAAATTACATATATAACATGTTGAAATATCAGGTGCAAATATATTCTTAATATTATCGTTATTATATTATTATCGTATATATAATTATATAGTTTATCGTATACACTGCGCCCTAGATATATGCGTCTTCAGCATATGCGAATTCGCTGTTATGCGAAGACCCTATTTCTACCAAGAATTCAGTATATGCGGAAAAAATTCACATTTATGTGCCACCTAGTGTGAAATATTGCTGAGCGCACCGACGTGTTCCCGCCAAACAACAACAGTCTCGCATAAACCGTTATAGCGTGTTGGTGTGTGTGCGTTGTGCTCTAGACTGTGTTGTGTTTTTCACTATTTTTGAGTGCTATCAGTCTACCTTCGCCTGTTGCCTTACCTGATGTCACTGAAGACCCTGATGATCCACAACCATCCACCTCTACCATGTAAGTTGTAACTCACCCACCACAGCAATCAACACTCGTCTCCTGGAGCCTACACACCTGATATCGTTGGTATCGTATGTCTTATTAGGCTTACTATGTCCTTTAATATTTATACTGTACAGTATTGATGTAATATAGCATTACTGTTATCTTGTTGAATGTTTTTGGTATAAAAAAGTGGCATATTTATTGTTGGGGGTGCCGGGAGGGTAAAAAAAAACTGGTTGTGGAACGCACCCCTATTTTTTTCATTTAACTATAAGTTCGATATATGCGAATTTGCATTATGCGAGGTTTTAGCAGAACCTATCCCTCGCATATATCGAGGGCGCTGTGTATATAATTATATATCGTATGATATAAACTTCATACCTCTTGGCCTACCGTACATCACAAACATCTTTCACATACAGTACAAGCTACAATTACATCATTGCTCTTTGGTAGACTTTAAGACCACAATTTCTTATTGTCAAGATACATAAAAATGCAAAACTTAAAAAAAATAAGGCGTCTCCAAATGTAGCTCTGTTTGCAATGCTCGCTAGAGTCGCTAATAAAATAATTGCAGTCATTCAGAAATTATACGATCAACACTCAGTGAGTTGGTACAATCTTGAAATATTTTGCTAGATCATCTTCACATCATAACTTTCCATATTATCATAAATACTTGAAATATTGCGGGTATATTAAAATGAGAACTAAGAACTGCATGAAATCAGAAATAAAAAGTTATTGGGCTAATGTATGGTGCCCAGGAAATCTTGTTCTGGCAACTGTGTCTGACTGTGTGACCCGGCAAGTGTAAACACACAGCGTGTCGGTGTTGTGGTGTGGCCGCGTGCGATAGCTGAACGTACTTAATGCTTAATAATTCCCTTTTATTAGGTAAGTGAAGTGAGCTATGTTTTTGTTTATTAATTTTGAGTAGAATCTGGCTTTTCCTTCTGGATTTAAAAAAAAAAAAGAGATAAGCTAGTGTGAGGCTATGGTGGGTTACCTTTGGAAGAGCTTTAGGCAGACCTCAGTTTAAGGGGCCTCCATCTATTGTATTAATAAGAAAATCTATACTATAATAAGAGAGCTGTCCGTCCGTCCGTCCGTCACACTTTCAGAAATTGAGAAAAAATTGTGAGAAAAAAAATTCAAAAATTGTATTACGGGCGGCAATGTGAAGCTCAAGATTTTCATGACTGTGTTCTTTTCTGTAGTTTAGCCTGTCTGTTTGTCTGTTTGTGAAATTTATCCCGGGCAGTAATGAGGGAAGGGTGGGGGTGGGGGTAATGGGGGATGGTGGGGTAATGGGGAGGGGGGGATAATGGGGGAGGGGGTTAGCCCCAAGTTGCATGAATGGGGTGAGGAGGTTTTGGGAAATACCAGATTCAGAAATGTTGACACAATGTGAAGCTCAAAATTTTCACGGCTGCGTTCTTTTCTGTAGTTTAGCCTGTCTAACCGTCAGCGAAGCGACGGGAACTGTACTAGTAACAATAAAAATCAAACCAAATGTAATATTTATTTCAATTACAGCCAAGAAATAAATTCCAGCTTTAGGTTTAGTCGTGATATTTTTGTTAAAACGAACGAAAACATTACGACTTAACCTAACCAATCGTCTCGGTGGTATAGTGGTTAGCGTCGCTGACTACGAATCCATCGGCCCCGGGTTCGAGACCCGGTGACGGCAGCCGGCGCGCAGCAAAGCCCAGTTGTTCATCCTTCCACACAATAAAGAAAGTGTTTGGTAGATAAATGGGCACCCTGGGTGGCCTAGTGGTTAAGACGCTAGGCTGCTGGTGGGGCGTGGTTCGGGTTCCACGTTAAACTGTAGGTCTAAGGTCGAGTGAAAAGCTGACCTTCATCAGAATGAACAATTCAGGCGGAAACTAACCAAAGGTTATATATATATAAAATTTGGTTTAAAATATAGTTACACTGCAATAGATGGGGATCCCTAAAACTGAGGTCCGCCGAGTTTTAGGCCTAGGCTAGGCTAGATTGTTGAGTCTTCCCAATGCATGGAGGAGCTGATTAGTAAAAGATTTCGAAGTGAGTATCTTCACCCAGAGATGCAAATACCACATTTGTTATTTGCATCCGAATATCACACCTTCAGCTTAACAATCTTAAGGCCTCGTGAGGCCTCCCCTAAAAAGGCCTCGGCCTTGTCCTCGAGGCCTGAGGCCAGGCCTCGTCCCCATGCCTGTGCCCTACATACGTTACACAGAGACGGGCTAGGCATAGTGCATAGTCTACTCTAGGACCTACTCTAGTCTACTCTAGGGGTTGGGTAGAAATATATTTGAAAAAATGTAGTCTTGTTAGTTTCATATAATATAAACATTAATGGGCATATTCCTATACGTTCCATTATATATTTTTTCTCTCCACTAAAGTAATGTGCAAAAAACATGCATTACAATATCAAAGAAAATTTACATATATTCAGTTACTGAATTACTGCAACATGGATCATAATAACGGAAATGAGTTTATTTTATGGTTTTTACACGAGATCATTTAAAACTGTTCTGTGCTTGTCACGCAAGGCCGTAACTACCTATGAGGTCACCGAGGTCCGGACCTCGGTAATTATTTCCTAAAAAAAGAAAAAGAGACTGAACCGTTCTCCGTGTATGAAACGCATATTACCGCTTTTCTTTTGAAAAGAGGGAGCGTCGAGCGTTTTGTGTCTTGTGTTTAGTGTATAGCTTGGGTTGTGTTTGTAGATGTCATTTTGGTCTGAATTTTGCTCGTCCCGCCGCGCTCGAAAAAAATCTGGACCTCACTAATTTCTAAACCCTAGTCACGGCCCTGTGCTTGTGATATCTCAAATAACATGCAACTGAAATAATTTCTGGTATTCTCTTAATTTCTGGATGTAAATCACTAGTTTAGTGTAATTATAATTACCCTTCATATATTTGTTTTCTATAGTGCTATTCCGTTTTCTCTTCACCAAAAGAGTATCAATATGAACCAATGTGATTAAATATGTTGGCAAAACAGTGCCCGGTTAGGTTGTAATGGATGGGGTCATGGGGTTGATTTTGGTTAGATTAGTAAATTTAGGTTAGTCTTCTGCTTTTAATTATACTGGGTTAGGATTGAGGTTAACAATAGTGGACAGTTATTCTTCAAATTTTATGTCATAGCGTTGTAATCTGACTACGACTAAAAGTGGTAATTCTGCCTTCAGACTTAAAATAACGATGGTTTGTAACCTGAAGCGAGAGGAGATTTGATTCCATAGATGTACTGATGAAAATGTTTGACTCCAAAGACGAATGATAGTTTTTTTAATAATCTGAGGGTAATTTATCCAGATTTGGTCAGTGTTCTAGAAGCAAATGGAACTCCAATGCAGAATCCATTTGAGTAAAGTGAGATATCACTGTTTCAGTTCCTGTAGAATATACATGAGATGCCAATTTTATTGGAAGATTGTTATCGCAATGAGCTAAAACAGGAACCTGAGTTAGCCCTTTAACGGCAATTTTTTTTGTAGGTTTAAGCTATGAATGTGTGTATTTGAAACAGTACAAATTCTACTTTATTCTTCGTTAAGTGACAAAGACTGAAAGAGAATAAGCTAAATTCTGAATTAGATAAATTCTTTACAAGTTTGCTAGTAGTTTATAAGACCTAAAATAAGTTCTCAATCTCTTCACGGTTTGGGTACTGGACTACTGGTGCAACTTGGATGGCTGAATTTTCTTGAAGTTTGAAAGCCATCTTCATCCACACCTTTCTCGTCTCCTTTCCAAAACACTTCATTTGGAGTTTTAAAGCGTTCCTCTTCAGTGGAGTTATTTATTATGTGAAACAGAAATGGATCAATTTGAAAATTCCCCCCCCTCACCGTCCTTCATGGAGGTCCTCCACCGTCCTTCATGGCGGTCCATCCTTTATGAGGTGTCCTTCATGGTCCTTCAAAAAAAAAAAAAAAAAAAAAAAAAAGGGGGGGAAAAGGGGGAAAAAAGGGGGGGAAAAATAAAAAATAAATTTAAAAATAAATTTAAAAAAATAAATTTTCAAAATTAAATTTAAAATTTAAATTTTAAAAATGATTCGTCTTCACCTTCCTTCAAAAAAATTTAAGAAAGGGTTGATCCTGGCCTTCCTCCTTCAAAAAAGTTCTTTCATGAGGCAAACAAGAACAAACATGAAAAAACATACATACATTCGAGTACTTTCTGTTCAGGCAAGTTAGAAGACAGTAGAAATGAAAACTTATATGAATATCTGAAAGGTTTTAATAGGCCTAACGAGATTACGCATCGACATCAGCACATCGAATTTTCAAATGTTAACAAATCGCGAACAATACATAAATGAAAATCAGAGTGATCATATTTTAAACCGAAAACAAGTTCTTTGTTTAAGATCTGTATTATGAAAAATAAAATTAATATTTATTATTTTAATTTAAATAAATTAATTTCTCTCTTTTTAAGGGAAACTGGCTTATTTTCAAACGAGATGACCTTCAAATACAATATATATTCATATCACACGCATATATGTTTATTTACTTTTAAGTATGTAGTTTTCTGTTATTTACATCGATATATTCCATCACATTCACTTTCACATGTCATCTTCTGGTATATGAATTAATTTTACCGTTCATGAAATTTCGTTATAAAATTGCATGTGTTAAAAAGAACCAAGTTGCCTAACGCGGCTTTGAAACTGAAGCAGCAATTCTGTTATCCTCCTCTAAACATCCACTTAAATATTATTACTAATATTGATTTATTGTTATTATTACATATATATGTACACGTATTAAGAGTATTTAAATTAAATATATGATTTCAATTCCCTTCGTAATAAAAGCAAACTGACAAAATTCTGCCTTCTAAGCCAACTGACGGAGTAATATATGCTTTAATTAAACAGATGTTGCTATCAGGCAACTCATCATAGTCATCGAATAGAATCAACTAGTGAACTAACATATATATATATATGTACTTTTAAAGAGAACACATTACGTAATTTTATATTTTAGAAGTACAAATCATCAAATTTTATTTCCATCTTAGCCATGACTTCTTTCCACGGTAGTAAACATCAAATTATTATTCTTAAGTTTCTGTAAACCAGTAATTGCAATTGTCTTTTTATCTTATTCCTATTATGTCTATAAATAAAATTTACGCAGTATCCATTTCATAAGAGAATCAACACCTATGATCTTAAAGAATAATGTTAGCTTCTTGGTTTATTTCGAATCGAATAAGTTTACCAACAGTATATAATACACACACACACACCCCACACCCACACACACACACACACACACACACACACACACATATATATATATATATATATATATATATATATATATATATATATATATATATATTAATCACAGACCGTGCATGGAGCAAGGAACTCTTATGGGGAAATTGGGGGAATTTCACAATTAAACACGTGAAATGAATGAAGGGTACAGCTGTGTGTATATATATATATATATATATATTATATATATATATTATATATATATTTGATAGGTTTTAGTGAATACTCTTATTTTAGTTTCAAGATAAATGTTAATTTTACCGTCTTGAATTTCGGAATAGTTATAAATTCATTTTAAATTAGTTACCCATCATAATTCAATTGTGAACCACATTAATACTAATTTTATGTATATTGTATTATTTTATTGTATGTAAACATAATTAATTATATATCACAATTGTCAGTTTTTATTTATATTCAAATATTTATTTTAATCTAATACCATGTCCATTTTACAAATAAATAATAGAAATCCAAGGGTTATATTTTCCACCTTTGGTACTGTCGCAGTTTCGCCTAACGGACTCAATACGGCTAGTGAGATAATCACTGGTTGGCACTTAACCAGCGGCAGTGCTTATGGCTACATCATCCAGGTTAACCTATACCGGATAGATGCGCTACGGTCCCAAGCCGTAGCTTGCCTAGGCCGACGACGACGACGTAAACCACAATTGGTGACTCCGGAGTTGGATTCCACCTTTTACCCGAACGACTAGGATTAGACTGTAACGTCGTTCGTGCCCATCACCCCCTTCACCCGAGCGACTAGGACCAGACTGTAACGTCGCTCGTGCCCTCTGCCCATCACCCCCTTCACCCGAGCGACTAGGACCAGACTGTAATGTCGCTCGTGCCCTCTGCCCCTCACCCCTGCCCGTGCGCTCTGTGCCTGCGCTCGTCTCAACCTCCACTCCTTCGTTGGTAACTTGTCGTCTTGCTTGTACGTCAGCAAGCCTAGGAGAAGATGCCTGACGACGCTGGTGCCATCTCCCACTTGAGCGTAAAGCTCCCCGTCTTCTGGCCGGTGATCCATTTATTTGGTTCCACCAAGTGGAATCACAATTCAACTTGGGAAGGATCACCGCTAGCAGGACGAAATACGATCATGTTTTGTCCTCTCTACCAGCGAGCATCATCTCTGAAGTCCGTGACGTCATCGTGTCTACTTCTACGAGTGAGGACCCATACAACGATCTGAAGTCTGCCATCCTGTGCCGCACCACTGTCTCCGAGCGTGAGAAACTACATCAGTTAATCTCAAAAGAAGAACTTGGAGACCGTAAGCCCACTCAAATGCTGAGGGCTATGCAGTGCGCTCTAGGCGAACGCGCACAAACCTTCGATAAGGACATCTTTAGACAGTTTTCTTGCAGAAACTTCCTCCATCAGCTCAGCGTGTCTTGGCCACTATGGATCCTGCTACTCCAGTTGATAAACTAGCAGAAACTGCCGACAAAGTAGTGGAGATTGACACAGCTCCGGTCAACAACGTGAACACACAATCGGAACTGGAGTTGAAAGTGGAAGAGTTAAGTCAACAACTCAACCACGTTTGTTCTCTGCTACAAATCAACGGCAAAGAAGCCATTCTCGGTCAAGATTTACGAAGAGGCATCGTTCGAGTTCCGGAAGATCTGCTTCTACCACGCTAAATTTGGAAAGAAGGCTAGGAAGTGCATCTCCCCTTGCAATTTTTCGTTGGAAAACCCAGCAGCGAGTCCTAATGGCGTCTAGTACTCGCACTGCCAACCTGTTATTCATAAAGGACAGGAACTCTGGTGTAAATTTCTTGGTTGATACCGGAGCGTCAGTCAGTGTATTCCCTCAAAAATCTGGTCATACGCACTCGGAATCTCCGCCTCTATACGCTGCTAACGGTTCACGCATACCCACGTACGGTACTCAGTCGCGTGAACTAAACTTGGGCCTTCACCGATCCTTCAAGTGGATTTTCATCTGTGCTCAAGTGCAGCATCCCATAATCGGCGCTGACTTCCTCCAGCATTTCAAACTCCTGGTGGATCTTGACAAGCGACGCTTATGCGACCAGGCCACACTGCTTTCTGTTCTTGCCAAACAGGTTGCCCTTCCGGACGCCTCGAACTCTGCACTTTCTCTCGTTCCCCCTAATTCCATGTACCAGTGCCTTTCCAGCGATATCCAGGAATTCTTCAACCGATGCAGATGGGTGATACCATTAAGCACACCATTACCCATCACATTACAACAAAAGGTCCCCCTGTGTTTGCAAAACCCAGACGTCTTGCCCCGGACAAACTGAAAGCTGCCAAATCGGAATTCCAGCTTATGATAGATCTTGGGATAATAAGACCTTCCAAAAGCAGTTGGTCCTCTCCCCTACACTGGTCCAGAAGAAGTCAGGAGACTGGAGACCATGTGGGGATTACCGGTTTTGAATTCGACAACCATCCCGGACCGATATCCGGTACCAAATGTCCAAGACTTTACTTCTCTTCTCCACGGCAATCTATCTTCAGTAAAATACCTCGTTAAGCTTTCCACCACATTCCGTAGAGCCTTCGGATATTCCCAAGACTGCAGTTTGTACACCATTTGGTTATTCGAATTTGTGAAGATGCCGTTCGGGCTACGGAATGCTGCGCAAACCTTTCAGAGGTTTATAGATGAGGTCACCAGAGGCTTAGACTTTGTTTATGCCTACATCGATGATTTGCTTGTGGCCAGCTCAACGGAAGAGGAACATAAGGAACATCTTTCACTCCTCTTTCAACGCTTAGAACAATACGGTGTTACTATTAATGCATCTAAGTGTGTGTTTGCACAGCCAACCTTGGAATTTCTTGGTCACACGATTTCGCAGCACGGAATTACCCCCTTCAGTAAAGTGTGAAGTGATAAAAAATTACCCTATGCCAAGTAATCAGCGTGAGTTACGTCGGTTTCTAGGTTTGGTAAATTATTACACAAGTTCATTAAAAACTGTGCCAGTGTTCTTGCTCCTCTACACGCTATGATCACACACAACGCAAGGGTAACGAAATTGTATGGGTACGATAGTTTACAGGCGTTCGACAATGCCAAAAATGCTATCAATAGTGCATTGTCTCTGTCATTTTCCTATCAGTGATGCCCCCCTAACTCTGACGGTCGATGCATCAGTGTTGGCGATCGGTGGAGTGTTGGAACAAACCATTAACGGTCAACAAGCACCCATCGCGTTTTACTCGAAAAAGCTGCAGCCAGCCCAAACGCGTTATAGTGCTTTCGACGTGAACTTCTTGCTATTTACTTAAACGTGAAGCATTTTCAACATTTCCTTGGAAGGCCGAGAGTTTTGTGTTTTTAACCGACCAAACCTTTGGTCACTGTCTTCAATAAAAACAGCTGTAACCACTCTCCCAGAGTCATCAGCAACTCGATTATCTCGCAATTTACCACAGATATCCGCCACATCAAAGGTGTCTTGACACTCCAGCGGATGCACTTTCAAGAATAGAGATTACTTCTGGTACCCTCAGCTCTACACTGTGGAATGCTATTGCACAGGATCAAGATAAGGATACGGAACTACAAGACCTGCTCAGAGAAGACTCCACTCACTCACTTTCCCTCAAGAAAATGAGTATGCCAGGATTGTCTGTGCCCCTCTAATTGCGACGTATCAACAGCTGCTATTCGCCCTTATGTCCTCCATTCACAGACAAGCAGTCTTCACGGATCTTCATAACCCCTCCCATCCTGGTATCCGTGCTTCGCACACCCTGGTTACCTCTCGCTTTGTTTGGCCCTCGATGCGGAAGGATGTCAAACGTGGACCAAAACGTGCCTTGCCTGCCAGCGTGCCAAAGTCCAAAGGCACACCAGGTCCCCTTTGACCATTTCCGCCCCCATCCCAGCGATTTGAAGTAATTCATGTAGACATTGTGGCCCTCTTCCAGTGATTCAAGGCCAACGTTATCTGCTCACCTGTCTCGACCGCTTTTCCAGATGGCCTGAAGCCATCCCACTTCCTGATATCCCAAGCGGACACTGTTGCAAGAGCCTTTTCTTCATGGATGGGTATCAAGATTTGGATTTGCCGACAAAAGTCATCACTGACCAAGGTCCGCCAATTTGAGTCTTCGCTTTGGAAGAGTTTACCAGCTTGTTGGGTACAGTACATGCGCATACCTGTGCGTATCATCCGCAAGCTACGGCCTCGTCGAACGCTTCCATCGCCAGCTGAAGTCATCCCTTATGTGTCACGAAGACTCCATTGGATGGAATAAGCTTCCACTCGTGTTGCTGTATTCGCTCTGCATTTAAGAGTGATCTGAAGACTACAGCGGCTGAACTAGTCTATGGAACAACCTGCGGCTACAGGTGGCTACTTCACTGCAGGGGATAAGTCATGTGATCCTACGGAATTCGCTCAAACACTTTTCCTCTCACATGCAGTCCCTTCAGCCTGTTCCCCCTCGATTGACTAGCCAACAGAACATCTTTGTTTCCCCAGCCCTCCAATCTTGCACCCACGTTTTCGTCGTGTACCTCTCCCAAAACGGCCTCTCCAATGTCCATGACGGGGCCCTATGAAGTTCTCCGACGTACGCGCAATCATTTCTCATCCAGCGCGGTTCCAAGGTCGACAAGGTTTCTATCGATCGTCTTAAGCCTGCGTTTTTTGGAATCAACCTTAAGCGAGGTACATGTAGCTACCAAAAAGGTTCAGCGGAAATCTGTGTCGTTCGGAACTCTATGAACTTCTCTCTGGTGGGGGAGTGTGTAGTGAATACTCTTATTTAGTTTCAGATAAATGTTAATTTTACCGTCTTGAATTTCGGATAGTTATAAATTCATTTAAATTAGTTACCCATCATAATTCAATTGTGAACCACATTAATACTAATTTTATGTATATTGTATTATTTTATTGTATGTAAACATAATTAATTATATATCACAATTGTCAGTTAATTATTTATATTCAAATTTTATTTTAATCTAATACCATGTCCATTTTACAAATAAATAATAGAAATCCAAGGGTTATATTTTCCACCTTTGGTACTGTCGCAGTTTCGCCTAACGGACTCAATACGGCTAGTGAGATAATCACTGGTTGGCACTTAACCAGCGGCAGTGCTTATGGCTACATCATCCAGGTTAACCTATACCGGATAGATGCGCTACGGTCCCAAGCCGTAGCTTGCCTAGGCCGACGACGACGACGAAAACCACAGGTTTCACTGATTCAATCTACAGTATTTGCATAATTCTTTGTACGTTGATTATATTCAGCATCTCAGTTCACATTCTTACCAGATTTTCCAGGCTAGTTAATAAACAATTTTAAAACGTATGTAATTTTTCTAATAATTTAACTGTAACGAGTAGTAGTTAATCATTACTGCTAACAACTT
This sequence comes from Bathynomus jamesi, assembly GCA_023014485.1. Classification (NCBI taxonomy): domain Eukaryota; kingdom Metazoa; phylum Arthropoda; class Malacostraca; order Isopoda; family Cirolanidae; genus Bathynomus; species Bathynomus jamesi. The sequence goes on from JAJOZX010004269.1 coordinate 264,841, forward strand.
TTGGTTATAAACTACACAGGTCTACGAATGAGAAATTTGTAAGAGCAGTTTTCTTACTAACAGTTGATTTTATATAAATCAAATACTCTGATTTCGAATAAGGCGTACATTTTACTATCACGTAAGGATTTTCTGCAAACTGGAAGGGAAACGCAGCTACATAAATAAATATTATTTATTTCAATTTACATTAGGTATCTATTTCGTTTTGCTATGTTAATTACAAATGCAAACAACTTTAAAAAGAAAGATTGTTATTTAAGCCAGCTAGTTTTCTTGCGGCCTATGCTATGGTACTTTTATATAGTAATTCTGTTGAGCCCATTTCAACATCCAACAGTAGGCAGGCGTCGTGCTGACGGCACACATTCAATGACATCTTATTAGTTTTTAATAAAAATTAATTTGACTCAGTTTTAATTAAAACTAATTACATGTGTAATATGAAATATGACATTTTGTGAAATTCAACATTATAGAAACGCTCCTTGAAATATTTTTCGCGATACAATTTACATGATCATTCCATTGCAAATTCTTATCTAGCATTACACCAAGAAATTCTGTTACAGCACACGCCTTTTTGGCGATTTCATTAACATTAAGTTCATCATGATATACATTTCTTTTATTAGTAAAAATTATGAAATTTGTTTTACTAGTATTTAGGAAGAGTTTATTGGTGGTCAACCATTTTATTACACTGATGAATTCTGAAGGAGATATATTCTTAGCTGTATTAACATTTTTGCAAGAAAAAGAGACAGTTGTATCATCTACAAACATTATGAAGTTCAGTATATTTGATGAACGTGGAAGGTCATTTATATATAATAAAAATAACAGTGGACCCAGAACCCAGCACTGTGGCACACCATGCTTGACAGGCGCTTTAGTTGAGCAAACCTTATTTACTGATACATAATGATATCTGTTGGACAACAACCAAATAAGTAGGTTTCTCCAAAAAAAAAATTCTCATTTCCAGTTAATAGAAAACTTGGAAAGGTCTTTAGAAGGTATAACTCTGGTATTTAGCATCGTTGCCTCGTTCATGAGGCAATACCACCAAAGAAGTTCAAATCACATCTTCAACAATAATTCAAGTAAGGATCTTTCACTACACGGTCGCTTTCGTTTATTTTAGCAAACCTGAAACTTAAATACTCTCAAATTCTGAATGCTTTATACAACAAGAGGAAGAAATCGTAATTTCTCTCAAAACTGTCCTAATTCCATTATTCTAAATCCACATATTCTCTGTGATATATATATATATATATATATATATATATATATATATATATACAGTACTTACTTATGTCTGTTGATTTTTACCCATTCTTCAACAGAATGTACAAGCTGTTGCAAGCTAGAAGTCGGGGATACGGGGAAACTTTATTATTATTATTATTATTAGTAGTAGTAGTAGTAGTAGTAGAGTAGCAAGGGTAACAGTAGTTTAAAACTTATCCTCACTTCTTCACATCTCTCTTTCATTGCAATCCTAAAACACCTAAGCTATCCGCTGAAGCAGGAGTCACGCCAAACTATTTTACATCGAAAGCATTCTAACATCTACATAATAACAGAAATGAGCCCGCATATACAATATACGAGTTTACCCATTTGGTTAATACCACAATGCTTTTGTATCACTCATTACCTATCTGTATTACCTAAAAATTAGCTAGCTAGTTGTCAACTAGCGATCAAAATAATGTAATGTGCAAATTTTTAGTTTGGAACCAAGCCTTAAGCACGGTCCCAAACGCACACGCACACGCACACACACACACACAGATTCTTTCAGAAAAGGGGATATATATATATATATGTGTGTGTGTGTGTGTGCACACAAGCACCACACACACACACACACAGAATCTTTCAGAAAAGGGCATATATATATATACACCATCCCAAATTTTTAGTGTTCCGTTCGATGATTCATCATTTCACGAAGGTTAAGCTTGTTTCTCTCTCTCTCTCTCTCTCTCTCTCTCTCTCTATATATATATATATATATATATATTATATATATATATATTAAGATGTATACTTCACTTAAATAATGATATGCATATTATATATAATCATGTAAATATAAATATGCATAATATAAAGATTTTATACAGAGTAAATGACTAACAATAAATATCGTATTATGAAGCAAACTGTGGAATGACATCTCGATCTCAAACTGTGGTTAATAGAAAAACGTGTTTTCATTTTTGTAATCAGGGTAAAAAGAACATAAGAATCACCCATATTTAGCAAATGGAGAAAAACTTTGTTGATCAATGTTATGATGTGATGAATATGTGCATTTGTACATTGTGGCAAGACCATAGTTCATGTGACAAATATTAATAATACGAAGAGACGCTAGATTACATTTGACAGCTCAAATACTAAGGATAGAAATGGAATTAACAGGAAATAGTACAATAATGTCGGATGTAAGTAGAGCCACAGTCAGACGTCTTTTTATCATGAATCCCATAGCTTACGAAGATTATATATATATATATATATATATATATATATATAATATATATATATATATATATATATATATATATATAATATAATATAATATAATATATATATATATATATATATATTTACAAACATGTTCTGAATCAATTATTCAGCCGTTAATGTTCTCATATTTGCTGAAATAAATTTCTAATAATAAAATTTTTATAAGTTTATACATCTCAATTTTATGTTTATGTACAACACTTTTTGGGAACAGTTGGACGGAGAACGCCAATATATATATATATATATATATATATATATATATATATAATGTTAAAATTTGAACACACACATGAGCGTGTAACAACATAGTATGAGCCTTATCAAGCAATTATACGACGCTGGAAAAAATAAATAATTAGATAAATATAAATGAAAAATGTAGACGGAAATGGAACGATTTGAGAATCTCCCCGTCAAGACCCACTTACGAATTTATGAGTTATACATCTACTAGAGTTTCTGGTAGGATGATGGCTTCATACTCTTTTACAATGTATATTTGAGAATAAAGGGGGATCATTCTAGCCTAAACATCCAAAAACCGTACAGCAGAGATCACCCCTACAAACAGATACATTTTGTAGACGCCTAAACTACATGAACAAGCAGGAGCCCCAAATAAAAGTTCACATACTTCATGCTCGTAGAACCATGTAGTTTTTATAATGCTAATACATGAATGATAATTTAACAGACTGTTTTCGCGACTCTTTCTGTTTTACCCTAATTCTTCCACGTGTATAACTATACTGTATGTTGTGATAAACATTCTTTGACAAACTTTTCAATGCATACATCCTATCGCTGGATGCATGTAAAACTCAATTTCGCACGCTTTTCACACATCTCTGTTGCATTATCACCCGGCTGTAGCATTTAGGACAGCGTTTTTCATGGATTAATGCGAGAGACCAGTGCACCCTGAAAATCATATTGTCAGAATTTACGAGTATATATAAACATAAGAACAAATAAATTCCATATAGGCTACTGCTGATCAAAATAATAATCAAAACACTACAAATACATAATGTTGTGAAACCTATAATAAAATAAGTTTACAAAATAGTTGCTAATTATAAGCCATCAAAATTTCAATAAAATTAAGCATGTACGAATTACTTCTCAAACTCTAAGTTTTTAAACATTGCGTTTCATGGCATCATGCATCTTCTACAACACACACACACACACACACACACACACACACACATTAGCTTTCTGAGTTTGGTTCGAGGTCTGTAAAAAGGTACACCTTTCTTAATGCACGAAGGTCACATTCATACTGAATACACCCTGGTGTAGGATTTATATTATCATTATGAAATGAAGTTCATTCCTAACTACGGTCTCGGAGTTAGATAAATGTTCTCAGTAGTAGCTAGGTGTTACTGTGTTAGTAAAGTTATTTATATGTTAATGAACTTCCTGATGATTAGATATTCTGTATTGTACATTTTGTACCAAAATATATTTTCCCTATCTCATCTATCTGAACTTGGCTTATAATAGGGTTTGATGAAACCTTTATATCAGATTTTGTTCATGATTAGAAAGTGGCGTTAAAATACTCGTAGCTAAAAGTAAAAAATCTGGAAAATATTTGTGAAGGAATGTTCATAGGAAATTTCGATATTGTAAAGTATTAAAGTATATATATATATATATATATATATATATATATATATATATATATATATATATATTATGCAGGAAGGAAGGGCCAAGGGCAAATGTCCGCAAAAGCGCCCCTCCCATAGAAGAGAGCCAAAATCATCGTCCGGGATTTTCGAGATGCCTAGGCACGAGGCGTTTGAAAGATGGGGGTCATAGACAGGAGGAAAGGCGGATTGAGGAAGATTTTTCCAGAGTTCACTGGTTGAGTAGATGAAAGACTGAAAATGCCGATTAACCCTTGTATTAGCTAGTTGAATAGAAAAGGATTGAGAAAGTGTAGAAAGTCTGGTACTGCTCGCTCTCCTTAAAGGAGGAGGCATGAAGTTTTAGAATTTAGAAGAGCAATGTTACGACAGCGATAGTGAAGAGAGAGTGAGGTAACATTGCGGCAAAGAGAGAGAGAATGAAGACAATCAGTAAGAGGCGGGGAACTGATGAGACGAAAAGTCTCTGATTCCATCATGTCAAGCACAGCTGTGTGGTTGAACCACCCCACATGAGAAACATACTCCATACAGGGGCGAATATGACCCCTGTACAGAGACAGCAACTGAGTCGGGGTGAAGAAACTGCGGAGGAGGTTCAGTACAACTAACCTCTTAGAAGGTGTTTAAGAAAGCGAGTATATGTATTCTTTCCAGGAAAGATCACGAGAAAAGGAAACGCCAATGATGTTAAGAGAAGAGGAAGGGGAGCTATTGAAGAATAGGGACCCCAGCCTTCTTTAGTTAGCTTTATAAAGCTAACTAAAGAAGGCTGGGGAGCGTTTCTATAATGTTGAATTTCACAAAATGTCATATTTCATATTACACATGTAATTAGTTTTAATTAAAACTGAGTCAAATTAATTTTTATTAAAAACTAATAAGATGTCATTGAATATGTGCCGTCAGCACGACGCCTGCCTACTGTTGGATGTTGAAATGGGCTCAA
>JAJOZX010004269.1:272500-421305 GCA_023014485.1 Bathynomus jamesi
TTGTGTATTTTTGCAAGGTCCCTTCGTTAGTTGAAGCATAACCGGCTCAGATGAAATTTTTAGAAAAATCTACATTTATTCACTGCAGCGCACGCATATCAATTGTTTTTGTTCGTGACGAAACATTAACTACAAAACATGGATTTATGTAGCTTTAAAATCGCCACAAATTTTTAATTCATCATTTGACTTTAGAACACAAACAGTGAGTGAGGACCAGTCACTAAAATTTACATTTTCAATCATTCCTTTTTTTTTTTTTGTCTGTTAATTTAAACGATTTGCAGTTTTATTTTTCAAGAGCATAAGTTTTGACAAACTTCTAACCTACATTCTCTCTTAAATTTATTTTAACTTTTTCATCGCAAAATCTGCCTATAAATCCTCAGAAATTACAGCATTATGATGCTCTAAACACTTTATAGTTAATTACTTAAAATTGGATAACTACCAATTAGTTTATTTACTTTTCCATTTCCAATTTCACTTATTTTTATATTTAAGATGAAGTACTTTAATTCAATGAATCTAATCCACCAATTTCTAAAGTACTTTTGACTGAAAACGGATGAGTGCAGTTTGGTTACTTGCAAAATGGTCTTTACAGTCATATTATATCAATTTCAGTCAGTTTTGCTCCTCTCTTGGGCTATCAAATCATGCACTGGATCACACGTTGTCACCCACGTTAAGAGGATGGTTGGTTCATGGGGTTAGTTAACCTCCTTCGCAACATATACGGTCAAATGACGGAGGGAACATGCGGCTTTACGCGGATCTGAACCTCGTAGAGGACAATTTCTCATCTAACTGCTACGCAGAACCAATGTCAGTTAACTTCATTAATCGACGGGAAGCGGTGTTACGACATTATAGGGAAATAATGAGTTCTAATCATAATTTTTCCAACTCACTTATACCATATATATACTTTATGCGCCTCGGTGGTGTAGTGGTTAGCGTCGCTGATTACGGATCCATCGGCCCCGAGATCGAGACCCAGTGACGGCAGGCGGGGCGCAGCAAAACTCAACTGTTCAAGTGTTCATCCTTCCATACAATAAAGAAATTGGTTGGTAGATAAATGAGTACTTAGGTAACCTAGTAGTTAAGACGCTGGGCTGCTGGTGGAGCGTGGTTCGGATTCATGTTAAACTGTAGGTCTAAGGTGGAGTGACAAGCTTGACCTTCGTCAGAATGAATAATTCAGGCGGAAGCAAACCAAAGATATATATATATATATATATGAGAGGAGGAGCAATAAGCTTGACCTTCGTGAATAGGTAAATATTCCGCTGAATTCAAAACGGCAATTAATGACCAAAAGATATTTTTCTGGTCAATATTGGTGTTTTTTGAAAGAATCTAACATCCGTTTCTTGTGCAAATGAGCAGTTTTCGAGATATTTTCAGTTTTTGTATTAGAAGAATCGCAAATTTAGAAACGAAACGGAGGTTAAATTCCTTCAGAATACATCAAAATTACCGTAAATTGCGGCGTACAAGTCGACCTGGCGTATAAGTCGACCTCAAAATTTTCAGCTCAAAATTCTGGTTACTCTGGTATATTCGCCGTATAAGTCGACCCCCAAACAAAAGCTAGGCTAGAATTGGAATGTGGATACAGCCTATAGCGAAAGCGACGATGTTTAAGGACAATGTTCGTTTGGAGTGGAATAAATGGATGGTTGAGGGAGAAAAGTCATTCACAAAGGGTGGTAATATGTGTGCTCCACCACTGGATGTGTTGTGCGATTTTGTGATAAAGTCTTGGGAAGCTGTTCGTGTAGAAACTGTTGTAAAATCGTTCAAAAAATGTGGGATTTCAAATGCAATGGATGGGGAAGATGATGATTTGTTGTGGAGAGACGGTGACGAGGAGGATGACAGCGAAAGCAACGAAGACGAAGTTGGATCTTCTTGTGAATCGGACCCGTATGCAGACCGCGAAGGATATTAAAATGTGTTCATACATACTTTCATTGTCAATAAAATATAATTTTGAAGTAAAATTACCGTAATCTTGGAGTTACGGTAAAATTTTAACTGTTTATCTTAGGCCTAAGGTTTTAATTACAGTAATAATGTCATTGTGTGTATAATCAATAAACTGTCATTATGTATCGTTAACTGTCATTACCCCTGTAGTGTCTTGTTTACCACTCTGTGGTAGAGGTTCACTTTTTATACCCGGCGCGGCGTATAGGTCGACCCTAAGTTTTGGAGAGATTTTTTCATGCTTAAAAAGTCGACTTATACGCCGCAATTTACGGTAATTAGATAAATATATACTGGTGAGGGCATAACGTAACCTAACCACACGTAACCTAACTCTCTTACCTTAGCCTAACCGGACCTAACCTAACCCAACCCTAACTCTCTAACCTAACCAAACCTAGGCAATATATATATATACTGTATATATATATATATATATATATATATATACCGGGTGTCCGAGAATTATCTGTACAATTTTGGCTGTTATTAAAAGTCAACCATAAAGTGTAGAAATTCCAGTGTTGTCCCATTTTACAGAGAAACTCATTAAGCTTTTTCTGATAACAAGTTTTGACAAGTTTTTTCTTTTTTGTACGCGGGTGACAGACATTGATGATTTAAAAGCAAGAATCACAGCTGCTATTGAGCGAATTGATGTGGATATGCTGCAGCGTACATGGCAACATTTGGATTATCGATTGGATGTTTGCGAATCACTGATGGTGCACATATCGAATGTTTGTAACAACGTTACTTTAATAAAGAAACTTTTGAAAATACAGATTCTAAATAATCTTGTTTAAGAATTTTACGTGTGTTATCAAAAATTTTATTAAAAGATGAAATTGTACAGATAATGTTCGGACACACTGGAATTTCTAAAAAACTTGTCAAAACTTGGTATCAGAAAAAACTTAATGAGATTCTCTGTAAAATGGGACAACACTGGAATTTCTACACTTCATGGTTGACTTTTAATAACAGCCAAAACTTGTACAGATAATTCTCGGACACCCTGTTATATATATATATATATATATATATATATATATATATATATATATACATACAGGGTGGGCCGAAAGTCTGGATCCATAGGAAAATATTTATTTTAATACATAAATTACAACAAATGGTAAATACTTAAAATGAATATCAACTTTAACTCGTAAATGCGTATCCATGATACTGTACAGTAGTTCGTACTCCAGTATAAATACTCAAATACTTTTTATTTCAGCCTCGAATCTAACAACAGAAGACCGGGTAGAACTTGTGCTCATGTACGCAAGACAGGGCGCTACACACAGAGAAGTTGCTACCGAATTCAATAGAAATCATCCTGATAAGTATCCAGTAACACATGCGACTGTTGGCAAGTTGTTTAAACGTTTCAAAGAAACAGGAAGTGTACATGATCGACGGCGTTCTGGTCGTCCAAAAACTGCAACTGATGAAAATACCTCTGCAATGGTATGTGAAACTTTAACGAATCGTCCAGTAAAGTCAACAAGAAGATTATCAAATGAAACACGCATCTCGAGAACGTCAATTCGAAGAATTATTAAAAATCATAAATTCCATCCCTAAGTGTCTCGATGTCAGAGGCCGCCAATTCGAAGAATTATTAAAAATCATAAATTCCATCCCTAAGTGTCTCGATGTCAGAGGCCGCCAATTTGAGCATTTGTTATAATTTGTTGTTTATACTGGAGTACGAACCACTGTACAGTATCACGGATACGCATTTACGAGTTAAAGTTGATATTCATTTTAAGTATTTACCATTTGTTGTAATTTATGTATTAAAATAAATATTTCCTATGGATCCAGACTTTCGGCCCACCCTGTATATATATATATATATATATATATATATATATATATATATATATACATTAAACACAGACCGTGCATGGAACAAGGAACTCTTCTGGGAAAATTAAATCCACTATAGTCCGAATAAGTAATGGTAAATGACAAATACCATAGTTTTCTTTTTCATGATGCTAGCCCGACGTGGGCAACGGGTCTCTCGCAAAGAGACCCGTTGCCCACGTCGGGCTAGCATCATGAAAAAGAAAAACTATGGTATTTGTCATTTACCATTACTTATTCGGACTATAGTGGATTTAATTTTCCCAGAAGAGTTCCTTGTTCCATGCATGTCTGTGTTTAACATATAAGTTTCTCAGGGGACCATTCTGAGTTTGTGTATATATATATATATATATATATATATATATATATATATATATATATATGAGGCTAATTCAATAAATATCCGCACTTTTTATTTTTACAATTTAGTGTTCCACACTGGGGAACAAATTTCAACTTTTTGTCTATTGAATTAGATTTGACAGTTAGTTCTAGGTAATTTGGGTGCGCTGAGCACGAATTTTTACTCGGTTTTGCTCTATCAGGTCCTGATTTTGCTCAACACCCCTCCTCTTTCGTCGTATTCATAAAAAGTTTTTTTTCTCAATACTCGCTAAGTCTTTTTGCAGTTACACATAATGCAACTAGGTTTTTATCTAGGTATTTGTACCTATTGTTATGGTATTGTTGTATTATGTATATTTTTATATGTAACACCCTAAAAATATTTTTAATTTTGTCATTTTTAACCCATTTTAATATTAGTAAATTAAGCTAAAAATATCATAGAATTCTAAAATTTTCTCGAGCGTTCCTGTTCTCTGTAGAGTATTCTAGAGGGACAACTAAAATATATAAAAGCGACTCGTTTCCAGAGTTAATCAGTCAATTCAATCAGTCAGTCAGTCAGTCAGTCAGTCAGTCAGTTGAGTTAGTTAATTAATTAAGTTTGGGCATTAACATAATTTTGAATTGGCATATGATTTAGTGAGTAATTTTGTCATCGTGATTTAATATAGTTGATTTAATTAGACGTAATTTATATTGTACCTACTCATCCGTGTTTCTAGTTTAATTTCATAGATTGTAAGTACCTATTTCATAATAAGTACCTATTTAAACTAATTTTTGTGTTTATATTTCAGATTTTCTTAAATTTATATGAATTAAGGGCTTTAAATACCTTTACAAATTGGCAGAACAATCAAGCAATATGTCATCAAGCACTAGAAAGTTCAAATGCAAAAACAACCCTGATTCCTTCTGTTATATATGTGGAAATTTTACACTTCCACATCAACGAGCAAATATAACTGACTTCGTAAAAAGAGCTTACTTAGCTTATTTTGGCATAAAACTGGGGGACCAAGATAAATCGTGGGCTCCACATAAAGCCTGCACTATATGCATTGAAAGACTGCGACATTGGACGAAGGGTTCGGATTCAAAAATACCTTTTGGAGTTCCGATGGTAAGTTTATGATTTCATAAAAACTACGTAATTTAATCACTAGTATACTGTAACTTACCTAAATGTAATTGTAACTTAGGTACATAAAAAAAATTTACAGAAAATGTTTATAAGAATCTCAAATATTGCATAAGGTTGAAACACATAGAAATGTTTGGGTGATAACTTTTGATAAAATTCATAAAAACAAGTCTCTCGTCGCTTTTGTTAACGCTTTACAATTTTTTTTCCATATCAGGTGTGGCGAGAGCTACTAACCACGAGACCGATTGCTACCTTTGCTTTGTCAAGACTTCGGGCTTCACTAAGAAAAATAAACATTGTATCGAGTACCCAAATTTCGACACCGCGATACGACCTGTGCTACATTCAAATGAGATCCCCATTCCAAAATTTAAGGGTCTGCCAACTCAAGAATTAGTTGAAGATGTTCCTGAAAATATTGTTATGCACTTGAGGAGTCAGACACCGATTTTGACCCCAGCGTATTTGAAAGTCAAAACGATCCGCAAAAGTTTAACCAGGCCGAGTTGAATGATCTTGTAAGGGATCTAAATTTGCCAAAAAAGGCTGCGTAAATTTTAGCTTCAAGACTTAAAGAGAAAAACTTGCTTACTTCAAACACATACATTTCATTTTACAGAAAAAGAGAAGAACTTGTTAAATATTTTAGAACAGAGGATAGTTTAGTATATTGCTGCGACATAGTTGGTTTGTTAAAGAAGATGGGGGTTGAATCTTACGATGCAAATGATTGGCGCTTGTTTTTAGACAGTTCGAAAAGAAGTCTTTAGTGTGTGTTGTTGCATAATGGCAATCTATACGGCTCGATACCGATTGGGCACTCAACAAAATTAAAAGAAAAGTATGAACATATAGAAAAGGTTTTAAATCTTATCAAATATAGGGAGCACGAGTGGATCATATGTGTTGACTTAAAAATGGTTAATTTTCTGCTAGGACAACAAGGAGGGTATACTAAATATCCCTGCTTCCTTTGCTTATGGGACAGCAGAGCCAAGGAAGAACATTATTTCAAACAAATCTGGCCAGCACGAACATCACTTACTGTCGGAGAAAAAAACGTAATTAATCCACCTTTAGTGAGCAGAGATAAAATCATATTTCCTCCTCTGCATATAAAACTAGGCCTCATTAAACAATATGTAAAAGCTTTAGATACGAACGGCGAGTGTTTCAAATACATAACTTCAAAATTTCCAAGTTTAAGTTATGAAAAAATCAAGGCGGGAATTTTCGACGGTCCACAAATAAGAACAATGATTAAAGACAGCAATTTTCCTAATGTCATGAATGAACGCGAAAAAAATGGCTGGTTCTCATTCGTGGACTTGATAGAAAACTTTTTAGGCAATTATAGGGCAGATAACTACGAAGAAATCGTAAAAAAACTTTTAAGGGACTACAAAGAGTTAGGTTGCAATATGAGCATAAAAATGCATTTTTTGAATAGCCATCTTGACCAATTTCCAAGTAATTTAGGTGATGTAAGTGACGAAACAAGGGGAGAGATTCCACCAAGATATCAAAATTATGGAGGAACGGTACCAAGGCCGCTGGGATTCCCACATGATGGCTGATTACTGCTGGTGCTTGAAAAGAGACCTGCCATCAACAAGCAAATACGCTAGAAAGTCTTACAAAAGAAAATTTTTGCCACAGTGAAAGCTTCATATCTGTTTGTTTTTTTATTTTAAGTCATTTCTATCGTTATAATGTAATTTTACTGTAGTTTGAACTGCTTGTATTCATGAAACTTGAAAAAAAATTTAACACATGACTTAATTTTTTAGTCCTAATTTGAAAATCTGGAAAATGGCACATAGGCTGTCGACAAGAATCAGGACCTGATAGAGCCAAACCGAGTTGAAATTCGTATTCAGCGCACCCAAATTACCTAGAATCAAGTGTCAGATATCATTCAATAAAATACGTGTTGCCGTGTTATAAACACATCACTTCTCAACATAGTCTCCCTGTTTCTCAATACACTTAGTCCAGCGATCTACAAGCTTCCTAATGACATCACAAAAGAATGTTTTTGGCTGTGTGCGTAGCCAGTCATGCACCGCCTCCTTCAGGTCATCATCGCCTTGGAATCGCTGACCTCTCAAAGCGTCTTTTTAGTGGTTCAAACAGGTAAAGATCCGAAGGTGCTATGTCTGGACTGTAGGCTGGATGGTCGAGAACTTCAAATTTAAGTATTGAAGGCATTTTCTAGTCTGTGCAGCGGTATGAGGGAGCGCATTGTCGTGTAACAGAATAACACATTCCGACAATCTCCCTCTCCGTTTTGTGCGAATTGCTTGCTTTAACTCATTCCGAAGCCTGTCAGAATACGATGCACTTGTTACTGTAGTTCCACGCTCTAGATAATGTTCAAGGATAGGGCTTCGTGTATCCCAAAACAGTGTTAGCATAACTTTACCTGCTGACGGCTGCGCTTTGAACTTCCTTGCAACGGAAGATGTTGGATGTTTCCAGTGCATGCTCTGTCGTTTGCTTTCTGGTTCATAGTGATGGATCCAGGTATGGACGTCTGCTCTCGTCTTTTGGCGCGGTATCATAATGAAGGTGAAAACTTTTTGGAGCGCATTATCACTGGAGATAAAACCTGGATCCATCACTATGAACCAGAAAGCAAACGACAGAGCATGCAATGGAAACATCCAACATCTCCCGTTGCAAGGAAGTTCAAAGCGCAGTCGTCAGCAGTAAAAGTTATGCTAACACTGTTTTGGGATACACGAAGCCCTATCCTTCAACATTATCTAGAGCGTGGAACTACAGTAACAAGTGCATCGTATTCTGACAGGCTTCGGAATGCGTTAAAACAAGCATTTCGCACAAAACGGAGAGGGAGATTGTCGGAATGTGTTATTCTGTTACACGACAATGCGCTCCCTCATACCGCTGCACAGACTAGAAAATGCCTTCAAGTACTTAAATTTGAAGTTCTCGACCATCCAGCCTACAGTCCAGACCTGGCACCTTCGGATTTTTACCTGTTTGGACCACTAAAAGACGCTTTGAGAGGTCAGCGATTTCAAGGCGATGATGACCTGAGGCGGCGCATGACTGGCTACGCACACAGCCACAAACATTCTTTTGTGATGGCATGATGGCATTAGGAAGCTTGTAGATCGCTGGACTAAGTGTATTGAGAAACAGCGAGACTATGTTGAGAAGTGATGTGTTTATAATCTATCAGATGTGAAAATAAAATTGTGAAAATAAAAAGTGGGATACTTATTGAATTACCCTCGTATATATGTATGTATGTAAAGAACGACGCTTGTATAGAAGAATATTCCGCGCAAGATGAGGAGGGAGAACGAACAAATGAAAAAATGAGGTAACCACCCGGGAATCGAACCCGGAATCTTCCGATTGCCGGTCAGATATGATAACCACTACACCATGGTTCTTTAAGTTAATTATACTGCGTGTTCTTTGCAGTTGAAATGTATGTATGTATGTATGTATAATTATATGTATATATGGGATTAAACTCAGAATATATATATATATATATATATCATAACGTTAAGCCTTTGAGTGACTCGATTACTACGAATGAGTCTTGTTTATAGTGCATAAAACAGTGACTAATGGCACACTGGGATCGCTAATGGCACTATGGGGGGGATTCGGTTTAGGACATAAAAATAAAAGCAGAGGAGCATCAGTACAATGACTCCATTCCTGTAAACAATACTTCATTACTGCAGTAAACACAATAAAGTGTTTTGTATTTTTAAGCATAATATTTTGTCATATTAAGTGAAGGAATACGTACGTGTTGCAATGCAATTTAATTACCTTTTTAAAATCGGAAAAATTATCAAACCATTAAATCATAACTTATGAAAGAATACTGTACCAAAAATAATTTCTGAAACAGATATCGTATCTTGGTTTACTAAAGTTAGTGTTTGGTTGTGAAAATATTAAAATGTTTGATATGAAAGTAATATTTCACTTTTCTTTATTCAATTTTCTTTAAAAGTTATTAACATTTGAATGTAAAATATTCCGTTTTCGTTAATAGTGGACAGTATTAATGAAAACGGGATATTTTACATTTAGATGTTAATAAATTTCAAATTATTTTTGGCTGAAGAAAAGTGAAGTATCACTTTTATATCAACAAACATTTTAATATTTTTACAAGCAAACACTAATTTTAGTAAACTAAGATGCATTGTCTTTATATCTGCAAAGACCCGAACGAAGGAAAATATTTGTTATATAACCAAGAGCAAATAATGTAAATATATGAGTATCCCCCAAAATAGAATAAAATTTATGCTTTTCAGTTTAATTGCATATATTAATATAATTAAAAATAAAAGCATAAGTCTATTCTCACTTTACATCTTTATTTTCATTTCGAAAAGTATAATTTTGTTTTTGGAACATTATTATACTATAAATTACTAAAGTTGAATTTAATTATCGTTATATTTTTCGCTCTTCGAAAAGTCAATTTATTATTAACGTCATTTACATCTCCAGTTACTGCGTGTAAAGTGTTGTGTGTAGTCTGTAACCTAAGAACTTTGTAGTGGAGCAATGACACAGGAAATCTTAAACGTTGTACTGTACGTTATTTACTTAAATTAATCATTTCTCTGTGCAGTAACCAGATAACCTTACAACGACGCAATGACACAGGAAGAAGTAAACGGTATGTTATGTGTTGTGCATCAAAATTAATCATTTCTTTGCACTATTAGTCCTTTAAATCCAATTAATTGAAATATACTAAACCAGCCTTCATGTCAAACTAATTATGTCAGTCATACTCAACGTGTGAATGAAAGTATGTATTAAGCAGAAAGACATTTCTGGGAAGATAGGCCTTTAGCCTTGAGAACCTAGTTTAGGCTATGCTAAAATTCAATTTGTGAGGGTTTGGGAATGAAGTTAACCAATAAGTAGGCTGACCATATTTCCTTGAGACAAAAACGGGACATTGGGATGGCAAAAAAGGGACGGGGGTTATGTAATATTCTGTATTCATGAAAAAGTAAGTACATAAACATATTGAGCTTACAATTATTCTTCAGTGACAGAAGTCACAGAACCCATACAGAACCCATAAAAAAAACGGTACTGTCCCGTTCAAAACGGTACGTATGGTCAGCCTACCAATAAGCCCTATGCTTAATTCCTGTTACTGTACAAGTGAAATGCGAAAACTTTCAGGATAGACACTTAAGGTACTTTTCCTGAATACGGTTTACCTTTAATTACTAATTAAGTATAATTTGCCTATCCGTAATGTTAACCCAGTATAATTCATATTTGGCTCTAACAGGCCAAAGGATCTTTTGAGTTAACCAGGTATTACTCAGGTGGGGGTGTCACAAATAGGGTTGCCAGATTTTTCAAATGTCCATGCGGGACAAAAATTTTTGAGGTTTATTTTTAACAATTTTTTTTCATGTGTCCTTTGGACTTCGCCTGTCGCATTATATAATTTTCACCACCATGACTTATTGTAAAGGGTGATTGTTGCATATCTTGCATCTTGCAGTGAACTGATCTCTCTACCAGGCTGAGTCCAATCGAAAGTTTTTGTCCAATCCTGTTGAAAGTCACTAGACGTTTTTGTTTTTTAGGAGTCTCTGAACTAGCCATTTTGCTAGGGGAAAAATGTTAAATATTATTATTATAAGTAAAAAAAACATGATTGTAAATAATTAATTCAAAAAAATATTCTAAATCTTATGAATAAAATTGTGCGCGCGCGCGCGCGTCTTTCACGCAAATGCAGCAATTTACACCGGAACGATTTCTTATAAAAAGTAGACATACATACAGATTTTATTTGAATTACACAATCTCAAGTTGTATGGTCAAGCAATCGCAGGATTCACACTAATTCAGAGCTTACAATATAACTGCAGCCGAAAAACTGCCAACTCGTGGCCAAACACAACATTTGGATCAATGAAAGAAAGCCACCCCCAAAAGTTTCTAGTAAACAATGCCACCCCCGACCCGTTTGGGGGTGGCTTTCTTTCATTGATCCGTTAGCCTTATAAGGCTAACTAACGAAAATATCACGACCTAACCTAACCAATCGTTAGGTTAACTGTACGCCCTTGACGATTGGTTAGGTTAAGTCGCGATAGTTTCGTTAGTTAGCCTTATAAAGCCTTATATCACTACCTACCTAAATAACTTAACAGATCAATGAAAGAAAGGCAACCCCGACCTGTTTGGGGGTGGCTTTCTTTCATTGATCCCAACATTTTATAAGGGTTATGTAATTTCTAGGATGTTCTAGAACATTCAACGTTACTCTACAGAATTTTACAGGATCCTACATAATTCTAGAAAATTCTAAATCAATTTATTCCGAAAAAATTTGCTTAAAATATATTTTTTGCAGAACATTTTTAATACAAAGCGGGACACACGATTTTTGGATCAACTGCAACCCTAGACTCTCAAACTCCACATGTATATTGTATAGGTGGTGTGGAACTTGTGTGTGTGTTTTTAAAATTTACATATCCCGGAGGGTAAAAATGTGATCGTGTTGCAATTATGATTTGTACAGGCATAAAAACGTTAAGATCTCAAAAAAAAAAAAAGGTACGTCACAGTAAACTCGGATGTAGGACAATGAACCTGATTTACAAATTTATTATATAGGCTATAAAATTGGACAAACACATGGACCTAGGCCCTTGGCCCCTGTATCTTTTTTTTTCTCAGGACCTATTTTGTCCAGCTTACCCTCTCGGTAGGCCTACTTAAAATAAATGTGTGAAGCTACGGTTAAGAAATTATTTAGGCCTTATGTTCACTAAGTATGCCCTGTAGGCCTAGGCCAGTGGTTCTAAACTTTTTTTCTCTGAAGGCACCGTAAACTCGTTTATCATATTTCGTGGCACCCTTAAAACATTTGGTTTTTATGTAAAATGTTGCAAATAAATAATTCTTAAATATTAAAACATGCCTAAGGTAAAAGTTAATAATAGTGAACAATTTTTTTTTGTTTTAAAGAAATGAAATGATCAGTAAATTCCAAATAGCCTTTTATGCCATGAATAAATGGTTTTGGTAAATAAAAATTGTAAACTCTATAAATAATAATTAAATATGGGACTAGTTTGTGTAGCGTTATGGACTCCTGAGATACTGTTTCAATATTTGGGCGATTAATTATAGAAGCCAAAATCCATTTTGGGCTCCAAATAAATCGCCCAACAGAGCATACAACCACACGCAAGTGGTTTTTTGTAAGTTAGGTTAGATTAGATTTATTTGGAGCCTAGCGTGGATTTCCATAATACAGTATAATTAATAAATCAAATCGTTAATCTCGGCTAATATAATTGGTAAATCCAAATAAATCGCCAAACAGCATACAACCAATTGCAAGTGGTTTTTGCAAGTTAGGTTAGGTTAGATTTATTTGGAGAATAGTATGGATTTCGGCTAATTAATTAATCGCCCAAATATCTAATGAGTCCATACGCTACACGAACTAGTCTCGTGTTTAGCTGGGAAAGCAAAAATTCTAAGGTAATTACTCTAACCTAACCTGCTAAAAACCACTTGCATGTGGTTGTATGCTCTATTAAAACTAATAAGCAAATTTTTAAAATAAAACAAAATTGTTCACTATTGTTAACCTTAGCCCTGCTAATTTTAAACATCGAGTTATGAATTATGTCTTAATAGTTGTTGTTAATTACTTTGAAAAGAAAATGTATAGAAAATATAAAAGCCAATAAAAATTAATCGCACGAGTTCTAAAACATCAATGAATGTTGCTAAATAATCATAAGCAGGGCCGTGCAGACGGGGGTGGGGCCACAGGGGCCTGAGCCCCTGCCATTTTCCCTCCATGACTCGGAAGTGCCCTTTTTTCAGTAACTTTTTTATGTATTTGAATACAGTAAATATTTTTTTATCCTGCCCTAGTATGGTGAAAAAAGAAATGGGCCTTTCCTGCCAAGGGGGGGGGGGGTCACTTCTATCTATATAGGCCATTACTTTAAGTTAGCGAGGACGAAAATTTGTCCCCGGGAACGCAATCCCATTATAACACTAAGTATATGGGAAAAATGTGTCCTATTTACAACACTTAAGTACTTATCAACACAACATATCAGAATTTTTGTTTCTTTATTTACAATTAACATTAAGTACTGGCGATTAACGTCACAGGAAAAGGAAGGGACCGGACTACACTCTGTCCGCACATATTTACAACTTGTATAACTAATCTGTAATGTGAAAAAATCTGAAAAACACCCAATAAAGTTACTAGTTCTACGTTAAAAATCCTCTCTCAAGACACACCGCAATGTTATCATCTGGCTGTGAAATTATTCCAGACCCTCAAAGAGGTGCCCTTTTTGTCCTTGCGCACTTGCCACTTAAATATTTTCTGCACGGCACTGATCATAAGTCTAGATTTCTGCGGCACCTCGGTTGAGAACCACCGGCCTTGGCTAATGTGGGGCGTGACAAATTCAAGTTGGCAATAGTTTCTTTTCTATTAAGAATTTCTGCTTCGCAGAAAAATCTTATTGAAACTGGTCATTATTATTATTATTATTATTGAACGAATTAAACAATTATTTTAGTTATACCAGAGTACTTTCGCAGTACTTTATACATAAAAGTGTGTGGTAATCATTTAGCATTTAGGCTAGTTTCCATCGAATGCAAAAGAAAATGGGAAAATTTTGCCGTGTGAAGGCGCTTTGGAACCTTATCTTATTCTAGAAGCAGGTAATGCTAGTATTACGTAGTTGTTCTAAAACAGCGATGGACAGAGTGCGGCACGCGTGCCACCTGTATCACAATAGGACAGTTAAGGTGGCACTCTTTATATTTCTAATAAAAGAATAAGATAGTAGACCTATATCAATTTTGTTACTGGTCATTGTGGAGTGCCAGTACGACAAAACCTTTAGCCATGGCCAGACATGTGGTAATAGCAATAGACTATTACAAGGTTTTTCAAGTAATAGTAATAGATCATAATTTTTTGGCTGTAATAGTAATAGAAGGCAAAGTAATAGATAATCGTCTATTATTTTTCTATTACAGTGGCAATGGACATATTGTGTGAACAAAGAACTGAAAAAATGAACTAAATCTCCTCTAAACTAAACATGTATGTGAACTAATATTGTGGCAAATTTTCCTTCATTAAAGTAAAATTTATGAAGACGTACGGTCTCTGAAATTGTAATGATTTGGTTGAAACAAATATTTGTTAATACACTGCTTCTAATTGCATTTAAATAGACAAAGATCCTTTTCAAATGAGCGAAGTACCCCACATACAAAAGTAATAATATCAGATGACCAAGTATTTGTAATAGATGAAAAACATAGTAATAGAAGAAATCAAAAGTAACAGTAATAGTAATAGAAACCCAGTAATAGACCCCATGTCTGGCCATGGCACAGTTCTCAGAAAGTTTGGCCACAACTGTTCTAGAACGTGTATGCCCGCGTGAAAAGATATTAGTATCCATTAAGCAAGGAATGATTATAATTGCATCGCTTTACATTTAATTGTATTACTTTACATTCAATTGTATATTAACCGTCAGTAATAACAGTAAATTTTCCTAAAGTTACTGTTTTTTATTAGACGAAGAAAAGTTGTACATTATTTTTTTAAAAGTTTTTAATTTTGAGTGTAACTTCACAAACTTTTCCTGATTAAGTCATAATGTGAAACTCAATATTGTAATGACTATGTTCTGATTATAATTATTATAATTTATGGGGTGGGGGGTATAATTTATGGGGTGGGGGAATCTGCAAGTTATTTTGAAGTAAACGAGCCCAAACCTATTTCCTAATTTCTACGCAACACTTTCTGAACTCTCATCCCCGCGCTCGCGCGTAGCTGTATCCGCTGGTGTAAGCTTAGGTACTACGCCCTCCTAACTATACCTCACTTTTCACAATACTAGCCTAAGAGACCCTACTACAACATTTGTACTGAAAATAACAACCCAGCATTACAAAACAACTAATGAGCTAATTGTTGACTCCAATTCGGTACCCTCACCAGTCACCACCCTTATTCTTGTTTGCAGGAGGTTAGTGATTTGCCTCTGTTTCTTCCATTCTTTAGGGGGTACCGCGTGCGGCGTGCCCCCTACAATACCTTCGCGCCCTTCAAGGGGGTCCTGCCCCACAGTTTGCGAAACTGATCTAAGCTCAACATTGACTAATCAGGGCCTGTATTTTACTTGTATTAGACTCTAATACCCTTAACTCTGCCCGCTTTTACTTAGTTTTTATTTTTCCTATTGCTACCTAGTGTTTGTAAGAACTAAAAACTACCGCTTAAAAATTCTCAATTCATATTTTGTTTTAATATTAACATGTTTTTATAATACAAATAGCAGTAAATGAAGGTTTGACCCACTCAACCACAGGGATGTACGTAACCCAACAGATTATGCACTGTCTGGCAATCTTTAGGAGATACCTAATCCACCATTCCCCTCAAACAGCTGATTTCGAAGATGACTTTTTAAATCATCCACCTGTCGCCCAATAATGTGGACAGCACTAAATTTCGGATAAAATTTCAGATATTTTAGTGAAATTGAGAAGCCATTTGGTTAGTAAACTTACCGAATAACGCAGCCATCAAAATTCATAAAGTAGCATTTTAAATCCGCTTTAATTGCGGGCTTAATGTAAATATATAGGATGATCCAAGAAGGTTTCAAAAATATTTATGCAAGAAGTTATTTCTGGAAAAAGCTCTGGATCACCGCGTAAGACTGTAAATGTAGCAATGTAAGGAATCTGAATTCTATATACACGAGTAGACTTCATATTATTTCCAAAGAATTCAAACAAACTCAATTTCAGGAAATCAAATATTTCTTATGAAAAAAGACGCAGTGATGAACCCATCAAGTTTAAGAATTATCATAATTGTCCCTCCACGCCTTTGTAAAATTTTATACACTCGTGAAATCAAATAAAATCAGCTGATCAGTAAATTTACAAAAGAACGTAGCCATCAAATTTTTGAGCATCATATTCGAAGCCAGTGGGTCAAAATTGAAGCCGCATTTGAATTTAAGTCTCTAGAGAGCTTATAAATAAATATTAAGCGCTCACTTTCCTGTAAATTCCTGTTCAAATCTTTTGCTCGAGAGTATTTACGTGTTATACAAGCAGCATGGACTTTGGGATAGATATCAGGAACTCTGCGAATCAGACTTTTCGCGCACACTGGCTTTAATTTTCTATACAGGGTGTCCCATAAGTCCGGCATCATAGGAAAAATAATAAAAAAAGGCAAAACAAAAGCTTTTATTTACAGAACGTGCTCAATATGTCCACCATTGTTTTCAATACACAAATTCAGACGTGATACCCAGTCAGCAAGCACACGGTGAATGATGTCAGGAGTAATGGTGTTACATGCCCCAATAATGCGCTGCCGCAAATGTTATTGGCTCGCGGTCTGGATGCAGTCTCTTAAATTCAGCAGCGGCCTCTCTCTGACTCCGATTTCCTATGAGTAGAATTATCTGGATTCGTTCTTCCTTGCTCACAGACATTATGGCCTGTAGAAAGATAAAAATATGAATTATGGTTTGTAGAAATAGAAAAATATGAATTTCTCCTATGATGCCGGACTTATGGGACACCCTGTATATATATAAAAAAAAATAATAATTGCATACCAGTCATGAGATCCCTATTAATCTGTAGAAGCTGGTGTAGCTTCGTAACCAAAATTTACCGGATTCTTAAAAACTTATGCATTCTAAACAAAACAAAACAGTTTCGAACCTGAAACTTTTTGCAAAATAGTTCCGAAATTTTCAGAACCATGAACGTGAACGCAAATAAGCGAAACTTAATACGAGCCAACTTCAACAAATATAATCATATGATTATTATTTGTAACGAAATGCATCTTATTATTTTTAAGGAGCAGTCTGCTTACTATTACTAAATCTACCATTAAAGCGGACCAAAATGTTAATTCCCTTCGTTCTCCGATCGTACGAGTATATCTTTTCACTCCAAATAGCTATAAAAAGCAAAACAAAAATTGTAGTTAATAGGGACCTAAAAAAGCAACTTTGTTTACGAACGAAACCCCAATTCAGAGAGATCATTGCACTTTTTGCATAAACAAATTATGTTCAGTAATGTTGCTAAGCAAATTGGGCAAAAGAACAAATTACTGTTGTCGACTAAAAGGATACATAAAAGGTAATACGAAGTAAATGATATTATTATAATAATTAATAAAGGATTCAAAATCACGTTCAAATTCAAAATCCTTCGCATCAGAAGGAAGACTTTATGAACTTGCTCCTCTCCATGTAGCCTAATATAGGCCTCTCAATTAATATTTGCATTTTTTTCAGTTTACTCGTACCATTAGCTTTGAAAACTAGATTTATCGAATGCAATATTTAATTAATAAAACGCTGTTTAACGTAAAGATATTTAACATAAACCTTCATTATTAAATGTTATTTTCATTAAATTGGTTCCACATTGTAGGTCTATTTAAATTAACTCGGGTACAGATAATAATAATAAAAAATATGAAGATGTTGACATTCAAGTATAGGTAGACCTTAAGAATGACGTCGGAAACTCGTATTTATTTTAAATGTAAAAAAGTGGTTGCGGTTAGGTTAGGTTAGGTCGAAAACTCTTATTCATTTTTGTTTGACATGCGTGGTAGAGTGGTAGACGCATGTATTATTTCTGACGTCATAAGGTCTACCCAAGTATGTTTTTCTACACAAGCATTGAAGACTCCAGAATGAAGAATAACCTATACAGAAGGTTGACAAAAGTAAATAGACACCTTTCGATTGTTAGTTTTTGAATTTGTAATAAAAGTCGATAAATAATAATAGATTTATCGAATCAATATACTGTACTTGGAATGGTGTTGCTTTCCCCCTTGCATTACATAAAGCTGAAGCACGTTCTGGTAGTTCTGGTATTCCATTGGCATTGCTATTTGTTCTCGAGGACAATCATCGTAGCGTCTATTTACTCGTGTCAGTAGTATGGGCGAAAAAGGAGAGCGCAATGCAATTGCAAATGTTGATCTATGTTGCAAGAGTGCCAACCCATCCTTGTTGCAAGCAGAGCTGGGCAGTATTTACTGTAAATACGTATTTAAATACATTTGTGTATTTAGAACTGTATTTATAAATACATTGTTTTTCATGTATTGAAATATAGTATTTAAATACTTTAATGAGTATTTAAATACTCAAAATATAAAAATGTAAATACTTTTACTGGTTTAATACACGTTCTGTACTAGCACAGTACGACGCGTCGACAGTGTAGTACAGCATGGTTCATGTTTCAACGTGTCAGTTCAATCAGTTGTGTGCCACTCTTAGTCGAAAGCGGTTGATTTCTTTATCGTGTGCGTGTCATGGCTTAGTGAATTAGTGAATGCATATGTTAAAATTTGTATGTATTTAAAATGTATTTACAAATGTATTTAAATACAATTGATGTATTTTGTATTTAGTATCTAAATACATTCGTAAAATGTATTTAGTATTTAGTATTTAAATACATTTCTCCCATGTATTTAGTATTTAAATACATTCAATGTATTTATTGCCCAGCTCTGGTTGCAAGGCACCCCTACAGTGCCAGTGCCAACCCCACTTTTGTTGCAAGGTACCCCCTAAAGGGGGATGAGGTTGCAGCAAGAGTTATGCAACTTGGAGGCGGAGTTATCCCCAAGTTGCAATGAACTCCCGCTGGGGGAGACCTCTTTGGGGGAGAAGTTGGGACGGCCTCACTCCCAAAGGGTTATACCTAACCTAAGAGAGAGAGGAGGAGGAGAGGTGTCCGCTTGACAGGAGCCAAGGACATATTAAGGCTTCAGCCGAGCGGCCGTTGTCTTATAGGCCCCTAATCAGCCAGTCGGCTTAATCAGTCAGTGCCTCCGAATATTATCAGTCAGTTGGCACAGTGTATACTTCGTTTTGGCACGTACACACCCGTCTATACGCTCATAAAATATTACGCGCACACGATTATATGCGTCGGGCTCGAGACCCGGCGGCGGCGCGTCCTTCCGCGGTTAGTAGCCAGGGTGACCTAATGATCCGTGTTAAACTGTAGGTCTAAGGTGGAGTGTAGGCGGGATCGAGACCGGTGGCGGCGCGTCTTTTCACGGTTGTTAGCCGGGGTGACCTAATGATCCGTGTTAAACTGTAGGTCTGAGGTGGAGTGTAAACATTCTTTCACAAATGGTAGATGAAATCGGTAACAGCCTCCCTCCCCGCTCTCTCTCCCCCTCTCTACCTCGCGCGCGCGCGCGCTCTTTTATATATATAAACATCCCGGTTAAAAAGTAGGTCTAGGGTGGGGGAAAAGATTGACATTCGTCAGAATGAACAATTCTGGCGGAACCAATAGAAACCAAAGAAAGCCCATATATCTACAGTTCCGGAAAAAAGTTCATCTAAAAAATTCTGAAAATTGGTACAAGAAGCGTACACAAAGTTTATAATCACGTCAAATTGCGTTAATTAACCCACTCTCCGGCTAACTTGAATCGAATATTATGGTCTTTTTCATCTGTAACTTCTGCAAATTAAAACAGGACAAGTGGTACACGTAGCATTAAAATGTGTAGCACAAATTAATAAATAGAAAGGAAATATGATGGAGGGAAATGAAGAGAAGAAGAAAGGTGAAAGCGATATAAGCAAACACCTTCCTAAACATTTACTAATTAAACGATGTAAATAGCTGAACAATAGGACATAAATATTTATGGAAAAAAAAATTACACACACACACACACACACAGGGTGTCCCATAAGTCCGGCATCATAGGAGAAATTCATATTTTTCTATTTCTACAAACCACAATTCATATTTTTTTCTTTCTACAGGCCATAATGTCTGTGAGCAAGGAAGAACGAATCCAGATAATTCTACTCATAGGAAATCGGAGTCAGAGAGAGGCCGCTGCTGAATTTAACAGACTGCATCCAGACCGCGAGCCAATAACAGAGTTGTGTTAGCAGACTTGTTGCAAAGTTTAATTAAGGAAACAGGATCCATAGAAGATAAACCACGCAGTGGACCTTCAAGAAAGTTCACTGACGATGATAGAGCGACTGCTATCCTGGCTCATTTTAACCGAAGTCCCAATAAGTCTCTTCGGCGATTGTCCGCCGAGACAGGAGTGTCGAAAAGTAGCATCCATCGCATTCTTCAGGCTCACAAATGGCATCCATATAAACTTCAGATCCTACAGAAATTAAGCGAAGATGATCCCGACCGGCGGATAGAATTTTGTGAATAGGCTACGGATCAATATGCTCGGGATGCCAATTTCCCGTCCACCATTCTGTTCAGTGAAGAGGCTGTTTTTTATGGAAATGGTGAGGTAAATCAACAGAACACCCGCTACTGGTCTCAAAACAACCCTCACTGGTATACCTCTTCAAAGGAACAAGGTGCATCTCGGGTGATGGTATGGTGTGGCATTTGGAAGGATCGCATCATAGGCCCCCTCTTTTTCGATGAACATGTCACTGGAGGCACCTACCTACGTATGCTCAAGGAAGAAGCATTTCCCAGTGTCTTGAACGAAGAAGGAAATTTCCCAACATGGTTCCAGCAAGACGGCGCTCCTGCACATTACAGCACCCAAGTAAGGGAATACCTGTACCAACAATTCCCTAGTCATTGGATAGGACGTCGAGGGCCTGTGGAATGGCCAGCTAGAAGCCCGGATCTCACCCCACTAGATTTTTATCTCTGGGGCCATTTGAATACGCAGAGAAAATTAGGAGTGTTGAACATTTGCGGCAGCGCATTATTGGGGCATGTAACACATCACTCCTGACATCATTCACCGTGTGCTTGCTGACTGGTATGACGTCTGAATTTGTGTATTGAAAACAATGGTGGACATATTGAGCACGTTCTATAAATAAAAGCTTTTGTTTTGCTTTTTTTATTATTTTCCATATGATGCCGGACTTATGGGACACCCTGTATGTATATATATATATATATATATATATATATATATATATATATATATATTATATATATTATATAATTATATTAAACATCGTTCTGAAAATTGTGGAGTTTGACGGAAGCGATAGATAATATCGATTTAAAATTCCAATAAATAAACTTCTTTCCACGGGAGTTTATTTCGAGATCATAGACATCATAAAGATTAAACTTCACGAGCAATTGACTCGCAGTTTAGCGTTTGTCTCAAACATACGCTAATTGTACCAAATATATATCTGATATTCAGTTTTTCTTGTCCTACAACAAAAACAAAATTTAATACGAGAAATGTATGGACTTATTCTGAACTTCTCTCATATATATATAATATACGCCTATTAAAGATTATCCTTTAAAAATAAAATTTGATCTACAGGGAGTTTAGCTGCGCCAGGATAACATTGAATTTAAATCTCGATAATAATCCGCCTCGATGGAATCTTATTTCCATTCTCTCGACATCATAAACTTGTGTGTTTAATGAAAAGTCACATCACACATCTTTATTTTTAAAAATTTATTTATTGTACCGAAAGCAAAGGTGGTCCTACATATGTACAAATATCTCTCTCTCTCTCTCTCTCTCATATATATATATATATATATATATATATATATATATATATATACACATATACACACATTTATACTAATCAGCGATCTGCTCGAGATCGTAAACTTTGGGGTAATGACCCGCAACCAGCACGCATCTTATTTTTAAATTTATTTATTGTATCGCGGAATTTTTATACGATACAATAAATTTTTACAGCGGTTTTCTTCATGGGTAATTAATTACCTTCCACTTTTATATTTCAGGGACCATAAACCGTTTCACAAGCCATTTTCAACTCTCTCTCTCTCTCTCTCTCTCTCTCTCTCTCTCTCTCTCTCGGTCGAATACAAGATAAAAAAACAACGCGTTTCTCGTCTCCACGAATGGGAATATCTGACACGCCCCAGATCTCACGGGGCAACCAATCACAGCCCTGTGGGCGGAGCCCAGGACCTCTGTTTGGCCGCTATGCAGGCCTACGCGTCAAGGCCCGCCCAAAATTCACCGATAGCCAATAGGAAGCTAGAGTTTCATGTGTTGTGGGTTGGTCACAAGCCCCTTTTATAAAAGGGAGCAGCTCATCTCAGAGCCTCAGTTCATTCGTTTTCTTGCTTAGTGTTTTTGAAATACCAACCATGAGCCAGCTGTACGACTCCCCCGACTTGATTGAAGATCAAGATTTTTATGCTGAGGCAACGCGCCTAATTTTCAACGCTGCAGATCGGAATGAACTTTTATCTACGCAGATTATTACAGGAAATTGCGGCAGCGAGCACGATTTTCCCGCTAACGCCTTAGAGATGTAATTAATTAATTTGTGATTATATTCTGCGGTTCATTCAGTGTTAACATATAAGTGCCTAACCTAGCTTTATTCTGAGTTTTCCTACAACGAAAAATTAATCCCAGAACTCTCTCGTTTATAATAATATAACCTAACCGGGACATAATATATCCTACTAACGTTTCATTCAGTGTTAATTAACTTATAAGTGCCATAATAATTTTGAAAAATAGTTTTTTATTCTCGGTCTATATATAATGTTTCAACCGGTGTTAACTTATAAAAGGCCGCAATAAACGCGTTTTGAAAAATATTTTCAATTATTCTCTGTTTCCTTCGTGGTTATTTCGGCATATACAGACACATGCAAGAAGTAAATAGACACCCTTAATTTTATGGTAAAATGTATGCATCCAAATTTTTTTGCCATTATTATGACTAATATTCGTTTCCTTTTTTTAGATTGTAATATACCCATCCTAGAACATGCCTCGAACACAAGATTCCAAAGAAATTTCTGACTTTCAACGAGGACGGATTGTTGGTCAATTTGAGGGTGGACTGTCCCAGCGACAAATAGCTAGGAATCTCGGAATACCCCTTTCTACTGTTAACAGAATAATAGTCCAATTTAAAGAAAAGGGCAAAACATCAATTGAATCACGACCTGGTCGACCTGGGCCTTCTGACAGATGTCTTCGTTTTGTTCGAAGATCTGTTGAGAACAACCCTCGTTTAAAAGCTTCAGAAGTGGCAGAAAAACTCAAAATTAGCCCAAGAACAGCAGTAAACTATCTTCATCAGCTTGGTTATTATGGACGTGCAGCTATATCTTGTGTTCGAGGCATGTTCTAGGATGGGTATATTACAATCTAAAAAAAGGAAACGAATATTAGTCATAACAATGGCAAAAAAATTTGGATGCATACATTTTACCATAAAATTAAGGGTGTCTATTTACTACTTGCATGTCTCTGTGTGTGTGTGTATATATATATATATATATATATATATATATATATATATATATTAGTGATGTAGCGGATGTCATTTTTTTCACATCCGCGGATGCGGATGAGGATGTTTGATTTCAACATCCGCGGATGCGGATGTCTACATTTTCGTTATTTTTTAGGATATATTCGAGATTTGTTGTGTTTAACGTATATAATAAGTTATTATATAGAGAGAGCTGTAGCTATAATGTAGTATAATTGATTAATTGTACAATAATTGCTGTACTTTTCTCTGAACATATAAAATAATATCAAGCATCTAACTAATATAGAAATCAATTAGTGAATTCGTCTGCAAATAAATTCGTTATATTTTGTTGAGTTTCAGCCACAATTAGAAACCATAATTGTGTTACCAGGATGCGGGACGTGAACCCAACTCAAATGCACCCCACCGACCTCTTTCCCCAACCTCCACCCTTATAGAAAGAGATCTTTAATTAGCTTGATAACTATTTATATTAAGTTTAAAGTTTTATTAGGCATATTTATAAATGAGTAATTAAAATAAAGTAAACTAAGATGTTCATCGTTTAATGTTCGAACTTAATTATAGGAAGGTTATGCTTAAGGAACATTAATTTTTCTGCCTTTTCTGCTGCCAGTCTGTTTCTCTTTTCATCATATATTAATCCAGCACTGCTAAATAATCTCTCGCTTGGTACGTTTGTTGGAGGACAGGCTAACTGTTTCCTTGCAAGTTTACTCAAGTATGGATAGATATTCTGCGTATTTTTCCACCAACTAATAGGATTGTCACATGCAGCCAGGCGTTTTTCTTGGTGATAGCTCTCGATCATTTTTACTACATCTTTTGACATCGCGTAGGTCTCGTCATTGCTGCTTGACTCAAGAAACTGAGAGACAGATTCTGTGATAGATTTGCTTGTTGAAGGTGTTGGTTCTGTCACTGAAACTTTTATTCTTTTGGTGGGTGGCGAAGCGACAGATTCAAGAGATTGAAGCTCTTCAACTGCTTTGCCAAGTGATGATTTAACTCGTTCTAATGTACTAGGTGAAAATAATTTAGCTTTGTAACGTGGATCTAAGTAGGTTGCAAGAGAGTAGCTTCATACAAGAACAGCCTCTCGTCTTGTCGCTTGCATCACTTTTGCGCACAATGAACTAGTTCTATTAATATAGTAGAATTTAATAATTTCCGCTTATTAATGACATTTTATCTCAACGGTCCACATCCGCACGACATCCGCAGTCCAAAGTGCGGATGCGGATGCGAGAAAATGTGCGGATGTTCCGCGGATGCGGATGTGACCTACATCACTAATATATATATATATATATATATATATATATATGGTGGAGCTTTAATAATACATTACTCGATAATTTAAAGATGTATTCGTTCTCGTTTATAATTAGTAATCTAATTTCCTTTTATTCTGAATTTTTCTACAACGAAAAATTAATCCCATTGTTTTTAATTATTGTCTGTTTCCTTCGTGATTATTTCGGCATATATATGATGGAGCTTAGTAGTATAGCCGCAAAAGGGGAGAGTGCAGGAATGTTGCAGGTTATTATGTAATGTTGCAAAGGGGGTTGTTGCAAAGGGGGGTGGGGGGGAAACTTGGAGGCGGCGTTATCCCCCAAGAGAAAGGAGGAGGAGGAGAGAAAGGAGGAGAGGTGTTCACCTGACAGGAGCCAAGTGCACATTAAGACTTCCAGCCGGGCTGGCGTTGTTTTATAGGCTCCTAATCAGCCAGTTGGCGTAAATGGCTTGAGTTGCCAGATACCATTGTATACACTATTATAGACTCCTAATCAGCCAGTTGGCTGTAAATGGTTGTCAGATACCTCTTTTTAGCAGTATTATTGCATACATTATTATTATATACGCCTAATCAGCCGAGTTGGCGTTGTTTTATAGGCTCCTAATCAGCCAGTTGGCGTAAATGGCTTGAGTTGCCAGATACCATTGTATACACTATTATAGACTCCTAATCAGCCAGTTGGCTGTAAATGGTTGTCAGATACTCTTTTTAGCAGTATTATTGCATACATTATTATTATATACGCCTAATCAGCCAGTTGGCTGAGTTGCCAGATAGCGCCATGTATTCCATTGTATACACTATTATAGACTCCTAATCAGCCAGTTGGCTTAGAAGGCTTAAATATTGCCAGATACCGTTGTATACATTATTAGAATACCGGTAGTAGAAGGCATAACAATAAACAACATTGCATCATTCTTTTTATTATAAATATATGGAAAATAAATATACATTTGAGGAATATGCGTATAACAGAAATATATACACACAATTATATATAAAATAAAATATACATTTCATATACACTTCAATATGTACATATACAGGAGAAATATACACACACACACAATTATGGTGATATATAAAATAAAATATACATTTCATATACACTTCAATATGTACATAACAGTACAGGAGAAATATCAAGCAAAATATATATATATATATATATATATATATATATATATATATATATATATATATATATATATACACAAATCAATAGAAATATGCGTATAATCGTCAAGCAAAATATATATACAATTCACTTTTTTTTCAAAATACTAAACTCGGTCTTAATCGAGTTTACAATTACATCATTATTGCTCTGCATTACGCAGTATATGCGGCTTAATAATATTTCACCGCTTAAAGTATAGGGAAACCTGTATTCGATATGAATGGCTTTCATATCGTTCAGTACTATTTTTGTTCCCACTTTACAACCGGTTGGTAAGTCATCTTTAAACACGTCTAGAATACAATCAAAAGCACGCACAAAGAGTTCATCGTTAGCTACATTATTAAACACAAGTTTATAAGAACGCTTTTCCAATCGAGGGTTTATTTCTACCGACTCGAGCTTTTCAATCGTGAACTCTTCACTCAACATAGCGGCAATTGAAATAATCTTCTAAATCGTTACGACAACTGCGCGTTATATAAAGAAATAGTTCTTCAGGGTGAACGGTGTAGGTGAGCTCAGCCTTGTACCGATCAATTGCTTTGTACCAAAGTTCATGGTATTTCAAAGAGTCTAAACTTTTTAAATAAACATCCAGCACTAGACCATTCTCACCAGCCTACACTCGGTAAACCCATCGAGCAGAGCAGTGTATGCGTATTCAAGTACTGTATCAAAATAAAACATATCCGTAACACGCGCGTCTAATATAGGTTTCAGTTTACGGAATCCGACGATTTCAAACATTCTGTCGAGGATGAAACGGTTTCGCGTAGGAATAAGAGCGTTATTATCAGAAGCATTCTTCCACATCAGCCTTATATCAATGCACGGCCGATCGTTATTTATACACAACGTACATACAACGGCGTATGAGGGCGCGTCACTAATCTGCTCTCTTCTTGTACCTACGTTAGCAGGTATTTTATAACGATCTTCACACCACTTCTCAACTATCACGAAGATTCTATTCATCTCCTCGATACTTAAATAAACCCGTTTGTTTGTCGGTCTACATTCCGTTTCCAGTACATAGCTAATGGTACCAATTACGCCTGAACACGCGCAACGATTTCGTCACGGACACATCGTACGAGGCGTTGAGAATGCTGCTCAAAGGAAGTTCCATCGTATTCGAGGAGCGCACGTCCACTCGGTTCAAGCTCTGAGATAACTATGAGCCGTGTGAGGCACAGGCAGGAACGGTTCGACGGGCGGCTGACTCGATGATACGTGAATGGGCATGTTCGTACGACTCGAATTGTTGCACATATTTGTTTTTCCGTTTCGTCACTACCAGCCTACGCACTTTGGATAAGAACTAGGCGCTAATCATCTCCACACTCCGGCGCACTATTTGAGAGGAACATATGCTCATATTTTTCCTTTCTACCCATCAAACGATACTCGTCTCTAAAATCTGTTAAAAACTCACGCATGGCACTAGCCACAACCTCACTATGAACCTCATCATGATATACGTTAATATAGTGATAAAAACACCTAAGATTGTCCATGATCACGAGATTCACATTTTCAGACGTAGGGTATGAGTAATCGACATGGTGTAGCATGACGTAATACCGCTTGTCACACCACCCATCCACAAGGCTCATTATCCATACCTGCTGCTTCTCTTCTGCACGCGTTGTTTCTTTTACTTCACGGTGTATGTGAGACTTTATAAAGTTTAGCCCTGCAGCATACTTCAGCACATCGTCTGTGCAACGAAAGCCTTCAACAGTCTCACCAGAACATCCGTAGAGTATTTGTACATCTTGGAACTTCGCACAATCCAATGTGGTTTTAAAAGAGGCATAGGAGGGGGGAATAGGAAGTTTTTCGGTATCCACCACATCCTCACACTTTACTGAATACCATTTCATAAACGTTGTGCAAGCGATATTAAAGGTAGCCATTTCAATATACGTCTGATCTGAGTACACGTCTGATCTCTCGGGCTTACTGCGGTCGACTGACCACGCAGGGACTCCCAGAGAGTAGCATGACTCACGCAGTGGGCGGAGCTTAGAACTTTCACCTACACACACACACACACACACACACACAAAGGAGAAAGTGAAACGCTATTTGATTTATTGAGATATTCATATATTTACAAATACGATTCGAGATAGTCAAGTTATATATATTTACAAATACGATTTAATAAACGAGATATTCAAGTTATATATATATTTACAAATAGATACGATTATATACAAGACGTGTGAGTTAGAAGCATCATTGGTATCCAAAGGGTACGGTATCATAGGTACCAGGTAACTGGTAACGTTTCCTATAGGTGTTACGGCACACCATCGTACCCCTAAGTTCCTTCACGCCTCCCAGCTTCTGCGCCCGAAAATTGTGGGTGCCTACAATTAGTTGGTGAGGTTGCAAACATACTAGATCCTTCAACGACTCAAAGTTAACAACCTCCCGATTCGCATGGTTGAGCGTAATACCCTTTGCCTTCACGATATATTTCATTTCATCCCCTACCCTGACCCGTACCCCATAAGTCTTAGGTCCTGTTGAGATAAAAGAGTCGGCGTATGCGTCGTCCCCATACTCATCCTTGATCTCATCAGTGAGCTCGCCGAGGAACTCCCCAATAGCGGGCATGTAATCACCCTCCCTCTCTGTGAATATCACGCTATCTGTATCGGCATACAATACTCTCCGCCCAAGAGAATGCAATAGACCCCAAAGTTTTATACGGGCGTAGGCTGTTGTGAAGCTCGCCACAGGTATGTTTGTAACCCTTGAGGTATCTGTGGCAAATTCAGTGTTGTTGTACTTTATTACGTAAGTATTACCTACATTCACGATCTCCATGACCTCTTTATCGGGGGCATTGGCATAATCCCAGACATCGCTATAACTTTGTGCCAAATGAATGTTCCCTCTGCCGGTATTCTGCGCAAATTTTCCCCATAGACTGTTTAGACACAATTTGCACTAAAGCGCTTGCCAGGATTCTTTACAATTTGGACACGATCAAGTTGTATACCTTCGCGGTCGCGGTAACGTTGAATATAGGCAGACTTTTCATCTTCGGTATCAACTCCTCGCGGATACCCTGATGCTTCAACCTTATCCTTCAAAAAGGCGTTTATATATGGTGTGAAAAGGTTGGGGAGCTTCTGAAACCTCCACACCTCGTGTATCTTCAGTATTCTATAACCATGGCGTACGGCTAGGGCCAGCTCAGGACTTGTATATACGCCTCTGATCTTACGCTGGTGGGGTATATGGTTACATTCGCCGTTATCCTCTTCCGCGCACTTCACGCACAGGGGAAACATGAGCTTGTCGTCGATAACGACAGGTAAGATCGGCATCCATAAATTGCGTGGGGGGAGTACGTCTACGAAAGAGAGCCCAAAGTAATGATCATTCAAATTTTTTGAAAATTCATTGATGGAGGGTATGCTAGGTCCCACCAGTTTCTCAGGAGCGCCCACGGGGTACGGATGGCTCTTCATCACGTATGGGTATAAAGAACAGAAATCGTAGTAATGGAGCTTCACGCCCACCGTAGGTGGAAAGTATAGTCTGAATGGATTTGTACGTCCTCCAAACAAGCTATCACCACATTTGAGAGGGTCCAGCACCATTGAACGCTTGATCGTTTTTATTTCCTCACGGTATACATCGTCTGTCTCCATCCGTGCATCATATTCATGCTCCCACAAGACTTTGTGAGTGAACTGTGATCCTATAAGTTGATCGCGGGTGCGGGTCCCTGCAAGACAGTCGGCAGGAGATCTACCGTGGATATCTCCGACGATACCGCACTCAGGGCGGGGGCATCCATGCCACCAGCATCCATTAAAGGAATACACAGTCTTCACACCAGTGACACGGTTTTCACTTAACCCATCAACCCAAAAAACACGTCCATTAATCTTAATGGGTACTTCACCCGTGTTGCGGGCGTGCTTTATGTATACACCTGTTTGTTGCTGCAGGTGTATGAGCCAGTAAATAGCCTTGTGTCCGTAACTGCGGGGGTTGTTTCGGTGAATAATGGCTAAGGTGTCTTTAGGCATGAAGTTATTCTTGAACACCGTAAAACATAATGATGCGATGGTGGTTGCGACTTGCAGTGGATCGCATTTGAAACGGGCTATGTACATACTTCTAAAGGCCTGGAAACATACTCTAAGCACGCGCACATCATTCACGCAATAACGCTCACATTCATCAGCTATATTATAAGGGTTACTTTCATTAAAACTGTCGTAGTATCGATCAAAGTCTTCACGTTCATCCATGCAGTCAAAATAATGTTTGGGGGGGGTGGGCCTACGTAGTTTAAAGTCTCGCTGGTGAGGAAAGTGTATGGGAAGTATCCTTTGGAAACTTCAGCTGCTACTCCCATCACCTTGGGTAGCTTTGCTAATTTACAAGGTGTGAATAATAAAGTATCTTTAAATTGTACATTGCCTCTTATCTGCATCTGTATTAATTTGTTGCCTCTTTTTCAATGGATCACCTGTAAATATCTCAGAGGATTCGTGTTCAAGCAACTCCTTATAAAGGAACTGCGTGTCAAACTTTGCCCCGTTATGGGCGAGAATATACACAGTCATTTTTTGAACTTGTCGGCTAACTTGACAATATAGGACACAAATAGTTTCACAGGACTATCGCTGACATTCGTTTTAAAAACGTTTGTCCGTTTACCGCATTGGGGCACTCGTCACATTCGATACCCATACACTCATCACAGATGGTCTGGCTCACAAGTAAATGTGGAATTACCTCTTTGGTTTCAGCGTTCGTATATGTTTCTATATCGTAGTACACAGTTATACAAGGGTTATTTTTAGGCTTAGCATCTTTCATATACACACATGCTTTACTCCATCCGCCTTATATTCCTCCTGGCATGTAGGACAGTGAATTACGTCGCACTTTGTGCTTAAATTTTCCCCAATTATCCATTGTGTGAAACATACCACATTCACAGATCTCATTTTCCTGCACGTACCAATTGATTTATGGAGATCAAAGCAGCTATTATTGAAAATGTGCGTCTACACACATCACAGTCTCTCTTCTCAACTACACGGCTTTCACATTTGGTGCTTTTACACTGCTCACATACCATGTGACATTCTTTACAATGTCTCACTATATCATCCGCAAACTCGAGGCACCCCTTACACAAATCATGATGTCTCCCATATTTTCGACTTTTGTCATAACTCGCGTAAAGCCCCCTTATATTACGGATGGGGAGATACGTTGTCCCTGACAATCCTAAAATAAGTAGGGGTCTTGTACGATCTCTCTCACAGCTTTTAAAAACATACACAGTCCGGCGGCGATCATCCAAACCAAATACAACTATCGCCCATTCATTTCCTGTTCTACCTTTCTCAGCTCTTTCAGGACCCATATTACAGTCAAATTCAAGTTCACAGTCTACAGCTAGTTTACGGGCACGCTCAACGATCGTAGGCAGCCAAATTTTTTGAGTCCGTGTATTTTGTACAGTAAACATACGTGCTAAGAGTACTGCTTAAAGCCGCAACCACGATCGACGTTTATATGCCTCGTAAATAGTTGGAGAATTGAAGTTAAGAGTGTACGGTATGGCACTATGACCCAACACGGATACACGGTCAATATTTACCGTGAAGTTGTCCATATTGAAGGCTATACTACTTTGGGCGGCTTGCATTAATACGCCCTTAATATATATTCTACATCTTCAGCAGCCAAACGTCTAAACGGTACTATCACCCAATAATCGTCTACATCACCGTCATCGACCCGAACCCAAAGGACAGACTCGTCCTGACCTCACGCTCGTCACGATTCTGAAGAGCAAACTCTATAATACGCTCTACAACCCTGCGTAGTCCCGCGCTCAATACATTGCTATAAGGGCTCTATGTCGACCCTGACTCTATACCGATTTTAGTCAAGCGGGGGTGGGGGCTGCGGATCGCACCAACTCGAACGTAATAACATCCTCAACAGAACGGGGGGTGGCGAATTAGTGGCTATATTAGGTGCTGCTGATTGGGGCCTGTTGCGTAGGAGGGTTGGGGATCTATTATTGTAGACTTAAAGAACGGGGGGCGGAATAAGGGGTATATTAGGTGCTGCTGGGGGTGTTTGTTGCGTAAGAGGTTGAGGTTGGGGATCTGCTGCAACAGATGCGTATTTCGGTCGCTTTATACCTGACGTGGGTATCTCATACCTCCGCTTTGGACGTGCAACCTGTATCGCTGGTGAAGGTTCAGGGGAGGAGATCACAACTACACTGTCGTCGAGGTCATCCGTAATGATAGGGTGCTCTACCTCATCGTCGGTTCTGTGGGAGAAGAAATATAAGGATCAGCACTCAAAATTTGTAATATTTTGTAAATGACTCACTTAGGAGTGTGACGTGTTAGAAATGGACTCTGTAGAAAAATTCAGATTCACGAGCCCATCCACATGTATTATATCTGGACCTACAGGATGTGGTAAAACTGTGTTTATGCTTAAAATCATTAAAGAAAAGGGGGAGATGTTCTCGAAATTTGTGCGTAAAGTTATATGGTGCTATTCGACGTATCAATCAGTGTTCAACGAGTACCAAGATGACATTTTGTTCCACAAAGGCGTATATGACGTTAATTCGTTAAAGGGAAATGAACATACAATCATTGTAATTGATGATCTCATGTTGGAGATGGATAAAACGTTTGCCGAGACATTTACAGTATTCTCCCACCATCTTAACATAAGCGTGTTCTTCATCAATCAGAATCTATTTTTCAAAATAGATACATGCGCGATGTGTCGTTAAATACGCAATATCTAGTCTTATTCGCGCAACGTAGAGATGTATCACAAATTGGGGTATTAGCCAATCAAATGTTCCCGAATCAGCGTAAGGAGTTTTTGGAAGTTTATAAAGAAGCTACAAGCACGCGTTACGGATATTTGCTTTGCGACCTTCATCCGCGAAACACGTTTAGAGTGCTTCTGCGAACGAATATATTTCCAAACGAGCCTGAAACGGTGTATATTCCAGAATGACAAAGAGACTAAAGAAATACCGTGAATTAATAAAAATCTATCATCGACTGCCCCGGGCAATGTAGCAGATGTTTATTAAAAATATCGATGCCGACTTTTTAAAATGCATCTGTGAAATCTGTCTTAACGTTATAATTGCAATGTATCAATGAAAACCCATCAGAAGGCTCGCCTACGCCGCTACAAGAACATAATACGTGCACTCGCTCGTAAAAGCCAAACTGTAGCGAAGAAAAAGCGAATTATTGTACAAACAGGAGGGTCATTTCTCCCCATCTTATTTTCAGTTTTGGGTCCTTTACTGACTAGATTAATATAATGAAGAAAGTGGTAGTGATTCCCCACGAGGTGTACGCCTCACTGCAAAGAGACACGGATCTAGATCCCCGTAAAAGCAGACTTAAAAGAATGGAAAGCGAATTGTTAGCCCTATTAAACAGTGAAAAAACACCTGATGAGAAAAGAATCTTATACCAAGAAGCTCTGCAGAAATTTCTTCACGAGTACGAAAATTATAAGAGCCCTACAGAGATTCCTGTGGTTATTAGGCACAGCACGGGGACGATGGCGACATAGGACCTGTACCCAACGACACAGCTGACCAACCAAAAGATTAGCCACACAACATATCGAACATGTATTAAAAAATACCCTCCCACTTACATTGAGGAGTAAAGGCTTAAGTCTTTATAATCTATTGAGTGAGGATCCCGCCATACAATGGACCGATACAGGGAGATCATTGTGGAAGGATCAAAGGTACAGGGATCGAATATCGTAGACATTGTCCATGATCTGGTGAGAAAGTGGGATAGGCCATCACCATCAGGATGGAAGCATATTAAAGCAAGACTACAACAAATAAATGTCCCTAAAACGTTGATAGGAAATCTGAACAGGTTAAAGACTTGGAACATGCAACGCCTGTGACACAATTGAAGGCGCCTTCACCCCGGCAGTAACACCTTTGAAGAGGAGCAAGAAGAGGTTAAACCAACCCTACCCACGTGCCTCTAAAATACGCAAATGGCTAACGTATTAACTAAACGCTATTATGACATTTCTACCCCATCCTCTTACGGCGGCGTAGATAGACTGCACGTTTACGGAGTAGGAAAAAAGATGTTGAAAGATTTTTGAGGGAGCAGGACGCTTATACGCTTCATAAGCCTGTGAGAAAAAGGTTTAAAACAGCAAGACAACGGCTTCCTCGATTGATTCTATTTGGCAAGCAGATTTAACAGACATGCAAAGATATTCTGTGTATAACGATGGTTACCGCTACATTCTATTCATAATAGACGTGTTCTCTAGATATCTGTGGCTAGTTCCTCTGAAAAATAAATCACCTGAAACAGTTGCTAAAGCCACCAAAACGCTAATGTTAAAAGAAAACAGGGTTCCTGGCTATTTTTGTACGGATATGGGGAAGGAGTTTATAGGCCGTGCTTTTCAGAATATGTTGACAGAGTTTAATATCAGCTATTACACAACCAATTCTATACATAAGGCTTCTTTAGCTGAAAGAGTTTAGCGCACCATAAAGGAACGCATGCACCGTTATTTTACACATAAAAACACACACAGATTTCTAGACATTCTGGAATCATTGGCATCATCCTACAACCGCTCACACCATCGCACGATTGGGGCAACACCTAACGAAGTTTTAGAAAGAGGCACGCTCCCGAGAAGAGATGGAGCACCACCACCACCACCACACACTGTGCGCTTCAAAATCAATGATTATGTAAGGCTGTCGCGTTCGGGGAATAAATTCGCAAAGGGTTTTGAGCAAGGATGGACACGCGAGATTTTTAAAGTTAGGGCTGTGAGACCTAAAGGTGTAATAATGATGTATTACATTGAAGATTTGAATGGGGAAGAAATCTCAGGAGGCTTTTATCGCGAGGAATTGCAGAAAGTTGCGTTTAATTTAGAAAAAAATGTGTTTAAAATTGAGAAAATTTTAGGAAGCAAAGGTTCAGGAAGGAGAAAAATGTATGGTGAAATGGCTAGGGTACCCAGAAAGCTTCAACACCTATATAAAAGCTGATGCAATAATGAAGCTTAAATAGTATGCAACATGGCTCCTAACCATTTCTACGTCACACTCCCGTCCTCCTCGTCCCTGTCTGTACACCCTAACAACACGCTAGCCAACTTTGTAACAGAACTCCATGGGCACATGAATTGGGTCGTGATTCGTATGAGGTGGGGATATGCGAAATTCAGCTGGACACCGTCTTTTTAAATATTGAACATAAAGAAACCGTTTTTACGATTCTTAGAGACATTGACGAGTGTGAAAAAGCTGGGGTAGCTATGGATGAAACTATGCGCATCGCTCGGACTAAGATTACACGGTATTACAGTAAGAAGTAAGACTAGGCCGGGTCAATATGGTTCGGCCGAGGATGTTGTGAGAGGCTTAAACGTGAGTTTAAGAAACTCAAACCTTACGAATGATTTAGTATATGAAATCGTAAACAACCCTGCACATACACTAATCCTAAAATCAAAGACTAACAGACGTCTTAAAGAACATAGAAAGTTCAAAATTCTAGCCAACGGCCGATATAGCGCAGCCTTCCAAAGAGACACATTTCACGAGACACAGTATAACTTGTCCAGATTAATGTATCAATTGAAGATGGAGAAATTGGCTGAAAGGTCCCCAGACATGTGCTATATTTACAGTAATAGTGGAGCACCAGTTTGTTGGGGATACCCAGGCACGCCTGCTGCGCATTGCTCACATCCCCAACCATAGAGAAGGAGTTTGAGTATTACATATGACAGGCCCCATTATGTGAATGTCGCAACTAATTTAATAACCAATATCACAATATATATAAGAACGATTGAGGGCGAAAACTTCCCATTCGGTAACGGGAGCTTAACAGTGAAGCTACATTTCGACGCACTGAGTTATAATGGATAGAAAGCCTTTCACCGTCTATCGAGGGATGCGATACCAGCGCGGTAGTGGACTTGGATCCACTTTTTCATCCATACTACGTACGGCTGTTCCTTTGCTGAAGAGGGTGCCAGATACCTTGGAAGGAAAGCGCTACAATCAGGCCTTAACACTGCAGAAGACATATTGGCCGGGGCTAAACCTAAAGAAGC
Organism: Bathynomus jamesi; assembly: GCA_023014485.1. Taxonomy (NCBI): domain Eukaryota; kingdom Metazoa; phylum Arthropoda; class Malacostraca; order Isopoda; family Cirolanidae; genus Bathynomus; species Bathynomus jamesi. The sequence continues at coordinate 308,962 of JAJOZX010004269.1, forward strand.
TCTAAAAAAACATTTAAAGCGTACACGGAACGAAATCATCAAAGATGCAAAGAGAAAAATGCGTGGTGGCGGGAAGAAGAAGAGGGCTCCCCGGAAGAAGAAGGGGTCACGTGGTATTAAACGTAAAAGGCTATCAAAAAAGAAATGCTGTAAGCGAATGAAACCTATGGTTGACCATTTTTTGACTGATATAAGCTAAGGATATTGATCTCATGAATCATAGTTTGTTTACCACTTGTCGAGAGAGGAGTCACTATTTCGCCATGGCACGCTTCATCCACCCATGTAGTTCACAATGCTGTAAATCGGAGCTGTCCTTTTTTGAGCTCCGCCAACCCAAGTTTCTATTGAGCACAGTGATTTTATTACAATTAACCCTTTAAACACAATTAGTTCACCGAGTGCACCTATAGAATTCGTGATACCCAGCTCAGGTCCTTACTTTTTTGATCCAAGCTGTGTGCACATGTACGCTAAGCTACGTATAGCCCATTCTGATGGAATGGCCTGCGATGACAAATATGCTGTATACCCTGAACAAACTTTCTGCACGCCATATTCAACCAGTGTGACGTATATTTAAATCAGACCAACATATCGGCAGGCACGGGGTACTATCATCTACGAGCCTATTTGGAAAATGTCCTCACTTTTCCAAAGAAGCGAAGGCTACCTTTTTAGTGCGGAGGATATTATCAAACTAAAGATGAAAATAGTATAAGGACAAATTTAAAAATTCTAAAAAGAAAATATACGAGTGTTTTGGACGGTTGCACACAGATTTCACTTTCCAGGAGAAGTTGCTTGTGAACGGGGTGGATATGAAAATAAAGCTCACCCGCACGAGTCCTGAGATCTGCTTAAATCTGGATGCGAATCAAGAAGAGGGTGCAAAGTCCGTTGTGGTTCACATTATGGACACATACCTCCGCGTACGGCGAGTGAAATTAAGTTCACCAAAACAACTAGAAATTGAGAAAAATTTACTAAACGCTACAGTGAAATATCCTATTAACAGAGTGCAGATCAAACTATATACGGTTCCTGCAGGGTTGGCATCGAAGCAGATAGAAAACATTGCCCTGGGAAATCTTCCTAAAAGGATATTAATCGGCATGCAGGACCACGCTTCGGTGAATGGAAAATATAAAAAGAGTGCCTTTTAAATTCGAGAATTTCGGACTTAAAAATATAACTCTACGTTAATGGCACTGCTTTGGGTGGAACAATGGGTACGGACTATTCATCAGACGCTGTGTACCTCTTTGTGCCAGAGCCTATAGTAATCTGACCATATTGCAGGTGATTGTGATGAGCTTGGTAATGGGGTAACGCAGGAAGAATTCATTGATCAATTTAACCTTTATCCGTTTGACATTACACCTGACTTATCTGCTAGCGTAAATACCCATTTAACACCACAGCAGAGCGGTAACATCTGAGTGCGGCTGGAATTCGCCAAGCCTATAGACGCTCCTATTAGTGTACTAGTATATCTCGAATCGCAAGCCCTAATAGAAGTAGATAGATTTAGAAGCGTTATCACTGACTTTTAAAATGGATGCTAATACACTTCAGAAAGTAATGGAGCGAGTCACACGTTCCAAATTTATCGGCGTGTTGCGAAGAATGAAACATTGAGTTTGCCAAGTACGCGAGAATGCGGTAGTCTTATTGTGAACACAGACATCATCGGTAATGAAGGGATTCACTGGATCGCTGTCTATTTTAAAAATAGACAGCGCCTGTACTATTTTGATTCACTCGGTACTCAACCCTGGAGTGACCCTATTATTGTAAAATTTCTCGCTCAGTTACATATTCCCGAAGTTGTATGGAACCCATTTCGTATGCAGGGATATTTTACTAATGTTTTGCGGAATGTACTGTGTCTCATTTCTCATGCATATGTCAAATGATAAAGAATTTATAAATTTTTTAAATTTATTTGACCCGTGTCACACTCACCGAACGATGAATGGTATGCAGACAGATAAAAAACCGTTTTTCCAATTGTACGTACTCGTTGTATATTATAATGTTTTTGTTCGTATATTTGTATATTCGTTTATTGTACTGATTTCTTTCATTTAAAAATTTATGAAAATATATTGTGTCTTATCCCAAAAAGATCGAAAAACACTTACATTATTTGACATTGTTGACTGATTAGTATATCATCCGTATTCCTTAAAAGATTGTATAACTCGTGTCAAATCCTCATCGGACCTTAAAGGAATAATGAAAACATATACAGAGTATACAGACAGACTGATCCCCATTATGTGAAGATATCTTTGGTTCGAGGAGTGAACGCCATAAAAATTTCGATTTTAGCATAATGGGGAAATAACACTGATTGACATTTTTGGCGAGTATCTAATTGACGAGATACTACAACTCTCCATATATATATAAAATTATAATTATGGCACTTACATTTCTATGGTAGTCCCTTGCGTCGGGTTTGTAAGGAGCGTCACTGCAAATATCTTCTACGGTTTGCGTCGAAAATAGTTCGCCACAATCAGTCGCATTGAAAGACTAATTGTGGTTAATGCTGCAGTATCACGTTCTTCATACAAGTCTGGGGAGACGTACAGGTCCATGGTGGAGGATGTGTGACACTGCTGACTGATCAGTATATCATCCGTATTCCCTTCAAAAGATTGTATAACTCGTGTCAAATCCTCATCGGACCTTAAAGGAATAATGAAAACATATACAGAGTATACAGACAGATCTCCATTATGTGAAGATATCTTGGTTCGATTACCAATTCGATTTTAGCATGATGGGGAAATAACATTGATTACATTTTTGACTAGTATCTATTTGACGAAATACTACAACTCTCCGTATATATAAAATCGAATTATGGACACTTACATTTCTATGGTAGTCCCTTGCGTCGGATTGTAAGGAGCGTCACTGAAATATCTTCTACGGTTTGCGTCGAAAATAGTTCGCCACAATCAGCCGCATTGAAAAGACTAATTGTGGTTAATGCTGCAGTATCACGTTCTTCATAAGTCTGGGGAGACGTACAGGTCCATGGTCGAGGAATGATTATTCACTGATGCGAAAATAGCTACTGTTACTCCCAACTGAAAATATCCCCTTTTATATGCACATTCGCCAAGCTCCGCCCAAAAGACCAGATGTCCGTCGTGATTGGCTGCCGATGTAGCTGGGTGGAGCTATGACGTGTACCATTCCGCTATAACGGGTACGGACGAGTAATTGCATCTTTATATTTTCACTAATAGAATTAATGCTCTTATTCTTCTTTGAAAATTATTTGGTGATTCGTATAGAACTTTTGATATTGAATCCAATATGGTTTCAGAAGTTTTCTATCACCCATAGTTTTCGAGAAAATAATATTTCCATTTACTCAATTTCCCGCATCATTAGTCACTAATGTAATCGAGAGGGTATAGAGAGATATATCATAATTATATTTTAAAAATAACATTCGGTTTCAACGTTAAACTGTAGGTCTAAGGTGGTCATTACACATAATAAAATAAAGTGGTTGGCAGATAAATGGGCACCCTACGTGTCCTAGTGAGTAAATGAGGCTTGCACCACTAAAGCGTTTGCCAAACATGGTGTACCACGGTAAATTCAATTTATATATATATATATATATATATATCATTATATTTCTATGACACCATACAAATTACGCGTAAATATTTTCATTGTAGAAGTAATAACAATGACAATATTAATATCTGAAGTCAGTGGTGATTTCTGCTCGAATAGCTTGTAGAAGGATAATCCCTCGACCCGAAAAAGGTCCCTAGAGACCTTTTTCGTTCGAATCGTGTCCCTAGAGACACGATTCGAACTGATTTAGTTTCTGCCTTTCATCGTGTGTGTGTGTGTGTGTGTGTGTGTGTGTGCGTGTGCATGAGTTGTTTATTACGAAAAAGGTCTCTAGGGACACGATTCGAACGAAAAAGGTCTCTAGGGACACGATTCGAACGAAAAAGGTCTCTAGGGACACGATTCGAACGAAAAAGGTCTCTAGGGACACGATTCGAACGAAAAAGGTCTCTAGGGACACGAATCGAACGAAAAAGGTCTCTAGGGACACGAATCGAACGAAAAAGGTCTCTAGGGACACGATTCGAACTGATTTAGCTTCTGCCTTTCATCGTGTGTGTGTGTGTGTGTGTGCATGAGTTGTTTTATATATATATATATATATATATATAATATATATTGGGGGAAAGATCTCTCACCCGTTCTTCGGCCCGACCCCGTTTCATTGTAGAAATAATAATAATAATAATGATAATAAGAATTGATGTGCAAGGTGTTTGCAGTTAAGATGTAGATAATGTATAATTATAGTGAACGAAATAAGCTAGTTAACCGTAAAATTAATTATTTTCTATTATGACGTTTTCGAAGGTAAACTATGTTGTTTGTTTCTTTAAGTTCAATGAAGTTAATGTTAAATTTGCTTCTAAACTAAAATTAAATGTTATAAAATAAATATATATATATATATATATATATATATATATATATATAATATATATATATATATATTGGGGGAAGATCTCTCACCCGTTATTCGACCCGACCCCGTTTCATATATATGTATCATAAGCTGATTAAAAGACTGATTTCCAAATGAATAATTTCTTTATTTTTCGTCATTTTTTCATTTTTTCGTCGCAGGAGTGAGGCTATATGTTTCATAAGTTTTCATCTCGTTTGGTGGAATTGTATCGTAAATTATTTAAATGAAGTTTCAATTAATTGGTTTTACTGTTATTTAGGAAAATTTATATTGGGAGCAAACGTTACAATAATAAGCTTATGTCGATATAATTACCCATAAAAGTTTTAATTCGGTGATGCTCTCATAATTCGTTGGGTAACCCTTATAAAAATTCGTTTTCTGTCTAACGAAATAGGGTAACTTTGTTAATTCTATTAAAGCGTAATGAAAGAGGCGCTTGTGTTATTTTATACGGTTGAATCTTGAATAACCATATAAATATATATTGTGGTATTTTATATGGTTCATTAGTTTATTATATATACAAGTACATTTGGAATAACAGCCGTCATATATGTGTTACACGATTAATGGGACACATGGCGCTATCTGGAATACCTTGCGCTATCTGGCAACTCAGCCAGAATAGAGGATTATAAAAGATCGCGAAGCTGGTGAAGAACCATTCCCCCCTCGGCTCCGGCCGAGTAAGGAGCTCTGCTCCTTCTATTTCTGGCCCTTTGGTAAACCCCATAGTGGCCTCTTAGGTTAGGGAAACGAAAATAAATTGGGGAGAACTCCACTCTGTCCTTCAGGTGTCTCTCTCCCTCCTTCAGGTGTCTCTCTCTCTCTCTCTCTCTCCTGCATGTATCTTCCTCCTTCAGGTCTCTCTCTCTCTCTCTCCTGCATGTTTGCCTCCAGCATGTGTACTGCATGTGTACATCCAGCATGTGTACTCCAGCATGTGTACCTACTGCATGTGTACTCCTGCATGTGTGCGTATGTGTGTGTACCTCCAGCATGTGTACCTCCTGCATGTGTACCTATCCTCTCTCCTTCAGGCGTCTCTCCCTCCTACAGGCATCTCTCTCTTCTTCAGCTCTCTCTCCTTCAGGCGTCTCTCTCACCTTGGCTCAGCCAACTGGCTGATTCTGGCTGATTAGGAGCCTATAAAACAACGCCAGCCCGGCTGGAAGTCTTAATGTGCACTTGGCTCCTGCCAGGTGAACACCTCTCCTCCTTTCTCTCCTCCTCTCTCTCTCTCTTGGGGGATAACGCCGCCTCCAAGTTTTCCCCCCTTCCCCCATTTGCAACAACCCCCCTTTGCAACAACCCCCACCCCCTTTGCAACATTACATAATAACCTGCAACATTCCTGCACTCTCCCCTTTTTCGGCTATACTACTGAGCTTTAATAATATTTTTCTCGATAATGTAAAGACAGCACCGCAGTAGGATTTTTAAATTACCAAAACTTAAGAATTATCTGCTTTTTTATTATAATTTTTTTAAATTCATGTCGTGAATACGTTTTATTATTTATTATACTTCATTATTTACTCTACTTTCTGCTCTCTATTGTATTTCTCTTTACACTCTCTTTACTCATTTCCACAATACTTTATAACGCGTGGTAGGTAGCCGAGCTAGCAGAAAACCGTTAGCCTAATGCAAGAAGAGGGGGGGGGTTCATTAACACTTTTTAACGCTTGTTAACACTATTTAATTCCGAAAATGCTTTAATTAATTTGGGGGGATGCGAGTAGGAGATTTTACAATAATAATTTAAGTCGGAGAGCGGCACAAAACAAACAATTTAATTCTAAGGTGCCATGGCCACACCTTACCCTCCGGCCCTGCCTGAATGATCGTTGGGTATTTTTAGAAACCCAGCCTTCGTGGGCTGACTCCTTGTGTTGCCCATTCGTATTTAATAATTTTAATAAACAAACCATCATTTATCTTAATTTTTACATATTACATATTATTTTCTTCATTAATCGAACATTATTAAAATTCTTAATTAGACACTACTATACTCAACCATAATTTATTGTAATTACATCCATTAAATATTATTGTATTATTTTAATTTGCACTCCCAACTCGTATTTTATAAGTTTAATATATTTGAACATTAATTTATAAACAAACATTTAATTCTTAATTAGACATTACCATATTCGTGGCATTTTCTCTTAAGTAAAAATAAAGAGCTACAATAACTTTATAGGACCGATGCGGAACTTGATCGTGTTATAGCTACTTTTCGTTTTGATGAAAGGGGAATAAATGATATGGATGCTTTACCCCACAACCAAACCAGCGATCTGAACAGAAGTCGAGGTATTGGCTCACATCCGGTCCAGCGAGTGCCAGGTCATCGAGGAACTAATGTAAGTATTTTTGGGTTAAGAACAAAACACACTGTATTTTCATTTAATTTATTAAATGGCAGAAAACATGTACAAAGCGGAACCAGTGTCCATTAAATAAGTCTTAACGGGTACATTTTATAGTTACAAATGTGTATATACAACTTTACACAATATAGATATACACATTTACACAATACAGCGGGTGCTAACATATAGGAACTTTTTTTTGTCTGTCTGCATACATTTTTATCATTCATTTCCGTGTCGCACAAATCGAATAATTTAAAAAAAATTATAAATCCCTTCCCACATGACATGTACATGATAAATGAGAGGGCGTACATCCCGCACGTGTCGCTATAATATCCTTGAAAGCGATACGGGTTCCACACAATCTCAGGTACATGTAATTGCTCGATAAACTGCATAACCACAGAATCAATCCAGGGCTGAGCGCCGAGTGAGTCAAAATAGTACATTCTTTATCTATTTTTAAAATAGATTGCAAACCAATGAATCCCCTCACCCCCGACAATGTCGGTGTTAACGATAATCCCGTACCAGTTTCTTGTAGTTGGCAACTATTTCATTCTTCGCAAACACACCGATAAATTTTGAGCGTGTGAAACGGTCACTTTTCATTACTCTCTGGAGTGTATTCGCGTCCATTTTAAATCTGTGACCACGTTCCTGAAACGATCAACTTCTATTAGTGCCTGTGATTCGAGGTAAACTAGCACACTTATAGGCGCGTCTATAGGCTTGGCAAATTCCAACCTGAGATATTCCCACTCTGTTGTGGACTTAAATGCGTGTTTACGCCAGCAGACAAGTCAGGCGTAATATCAAATGAATAAATGTTAAATTCTTCGACAAATTCTTTCTGCGTTACACCAAACCCAAGTTCGTCACAGGCGCCTGCATTATGAGCTAGACTACTATATGCTCTCGTGCAGAGCGGGAACACAGCGTCTGATGAGTAGTCTGTAATCATAGTCCCAAAGCGATGCCATTTACGTATAGAGTAATATTTTCAAGGCCGAAATTCTCGAATTTAAAGGCACTCTTTTTATATTTTCCATTTGTCGAGGCGTGGTCCTGCATTCCACTTAATATCCTTTTAGGTAGAACTCCAAAGGCCACGTTTTCTAGTTGCTTCGAGGCCAACCCGGCGGGCACCGTGTATAGTTTGATCTGTACCCTGTTAATTGGGTACTTTACTGTGGCGTGTATTAAGTTTTTCTCAATTTCTATTTGTTTTGGCGAACTTAATTTCACTCGGCGTATACACAAATACGTCTCCATTATGTGAATCACAACGGGTTTCGCGCCCTCTTCTTGATCAGACCCCAGATTTATGCAGATCTTAGGAATTGTGCGAGTAAGCTTCAACTTCATATCCACCCCGTTCATAAGCAGTTTCTCCTGGAATGTGAAATCTGTATGAAGACGTCCAAAACATTCGTATATCTTTTTTTTTAAGAATTTTTAAATTTATCCTTTATACCATTTTCATTTTATCATGGTAATATCCCTCGGCGGTTAAAAAGGTGTCCTTCGCTTCTTTTGAAAAGTTGAGGACATTTTCCAGATAGGCTCGTAGGTGGTAGTACCCCGTTCCTGCCGAGATGTTAACCTGGTTTAAATACACCTCACACTGGCTGAATATGGAGTGTAAAAAGTTGGTTTCAGGGTACGCAGAGTAACTATCATCGCAGTCCGTTCCATCAGAATGGGCTATACGCAGTTTAGCGTACATGTGCATGCAGCTCGGGTAAAAAAGTAAGGGCCTGAGCTGGGTATCACGAATTCTATAGGGGCACTCGGCGAACTAATTGTGTTTAATGGGTTAATTGTAATAAAGTCGCTATGCTCAATAGAGACCTGAGTGGGGGCATATCAAAGAGGGACAGTTCCGATTTACAGCATTGTGAACTACACGGATGGATGAAACGCGCCATGACGAGTCAGAAATAGTGCCACCTCTCTCGACAAGTATTAGTCAGCCTATGATTCGTGAGAGTAGTGTCCTCAGCTTATATCAGTTAAAAAATGATCAGCCATAGGTTTCATACGCTTAGAGCACTTTTTTTTATTTCCTTTTACGTTTAGCGCCACGTGATGGTAACCCCTTCTTCCTGGCAGATCTCTTCTTTCCGCCACCACGCATTTTTCTCTTTGCATCTTTGATGATTTCGTCCCGTGTACGTTTTAAATGTTTTTTAGAGCTTCTTTAGGCTTAGTTCCACCCATTATGTCTTCTGCCGCGTTAAAACCTGTTTGTAACGCCTTCCGCCCTAGGTACCTACCCCTCTTCAACAGTGGGACAGCGGTGCGTAGTATGGATGAAAAAATGGATCCAAGTCCACTCCCACGCTGGTATCTCACTCCTCGATAGACTGTGAATGGCCTTCGGGTCATTATAAACGGCGAAAGTGTAGTTTCACTGTTAAGCTCCCATCACCGAATGGGAAATTTTTTCCCTCAATCGTTCTTATATATATCGAGATGTTGGTTAATAGATTAGTCGCAACATTCACATAATGGGGCTTGTCATATGTAATGCTCAAACTTTTCCCTCTATGGTTGGGGATGTGTGCAATGCGCAGCAGGCGCGCCTGGGTGTCCCCAACAAATTGTTGCTCTACGATATTGCTGTAAATATAGCACATGTCTTGAGGTGGAGAGCTTTCACTCAATTTCTCAATCTTCAATTGGTACATTAAGCTGGAAATGTCATGCTGTGCCTCGTGAAAGGTATCTCTTTGGAGAGCTGCGCTATATCGGCCCTCAGCCACAATTGTGAACAGCTCTTTATCCTTAATATTTCTAGTAAGCGTTGAGTTTAACTTCAATGTGCATGCAGGCGTGTCTATATTTACGACTTCAAAAAGTAAATCGATTGTCAGGTATGACTTTTCAAGACTCTTGTTTAACCCCGTCACAATGTCCATGGCTATGTCATAATGCCCGATTCCTAGCGATACATTTGTGTTATACAGTAGTACTGTTCATCACCGAACAGGACTGAACGCACAGTATTGTCTAAGGTTATGCCTAATTTTTCGCACTCATTGATTCTTCTTAGGATCAGAAATATGATTTGCTCATTTTCAAGAGTTAAAAATTTGGAGACTAACTGGCGTTCACATAAACCCACCTCATACGAATCACGCTCCAATTCAATGGGTCCGTGGAGTTCTGTCACAAAGTTGGCGAGGGTGTTGTTAGGATGTACAGACAGAAGAAGAGGACGGGAGTGTGACATAGAAGTGGCTAGGCGCCATGTTGCATACTAATTAAGCTTCATTATTGCAGCAGCTTTTATATAGGTGTTGAAGCTTTCTGGGTAACCCAGCCATTTCACCATGTAAATTTTTCTCTTTCCTGAACCTTTGCTGCCTAAATTTTTTCGATTTTAAACACACTTTTTCCTAAATTAAATGTCACTTTCTGCAACTCCTCGCGGTAAAAGCCTCCAGCGATCTCTTCCCCATTCAAATCTTCAACGTAATACATCATTATCTCACCTTTAGGTCTCATAGCACGAACTTTAAAAATCTCACGTGTCCATCCTTGCTCAAATCCCTTCGCGAATTTATTTCCCGAACGTGATAGCCTTACATAATCATTGATTTTGAAATGTGTAGATGGGTGGTGGCTGCTCCATCTCTTCTCACCTCTGGCAGCGCATCTTTCTAAAACTTCGTTAGGTGTTGTGCCAATCGTACGGTGGTGTGAACGGTTGTATGATGATGCCAATGACCCGAGAACGTTTATATATCTGTATGTGTTTTTATGTGTAAAATAGCGATGCATGCGTTCCTTTATGGTACGTTGAACTCTTTCAGCTAAAGAGGCCTTATGTATAGAACTGCTAGTGTAGTAACTGATATTAAACTCTGTCAGCATGTTCTGAAAAGCGCGACCTATAAATTCTTTCCCCATATCCGTACAAAAATAGCCAGGAACCCTTTCTTCTTTTAACATCAACGTTTTGGTCGCTTTAGCAACTGTTTCAGGCGATTTATTTTTCAGGGGAATTAGCCACAGATATCTAGAGAATACATCTATTATGAATAGGATGTAGCGGTATCCGTCATTATACACTGAATATCTTTGCATGTCTGTTAAATCCGCTTGCCAAATAGAGTCAATCGAATCCGCGGTTGTCTTGGCCGTTTTAAACCTTTTTCTCACCGGTTTATGAAGTGTATAAGCATCCTGTTCCCGCAAAAACCGCTCAACATCTTTTTTCCTTACTCCGTAAACACCTCTGTACAGTCTATTAACGCCACCATAGGAGGCGGGGTTAGAAATGTCATAATAGCGTTTACTTAATATGTTAGCCATTTGCGTATTTTAGAGACACGTGGATAAGGTTGGCCGTTTGTTCTCTTTCTCTTCTTCAGAGACGCTGCTGCTGGGGGCGATGGCGTACTCAGTTGTGACACATGCGAGACTTGATCCAGGACATTTATTTGTTGTAGTCTTGCTTTAATATGCTTCCATCCTGTTGGTGAGGGTCTGTCCCACTTTCTCACCAGATCATGAACAATATCAACGATATTGGATCCTTGTACCCTTGTTCCTTCAACAATGACCTCGCCTGTATCGGCCCACTGTATGATGGGGTCCTCACTCAATAGATTATAAAGACTTAAGCCTTTATTCCTCAATGTATGTGGGAGACTGTTTTTTAACATGTTCGATGTGTTGTGTTCCGTTGTTCTTTGGTTGGTCATCTCTAACGTCGGGCCCAGGTCCTGTGTCGCCATGCTCAGCACTACTCTGTAGGATGCTTATAATCTTCGTACTCATGAAGAAATTTCTGCAAAGCCTCTTGGTACAAGATCTTTTCTCATCAGGTGACTTTTCACTGTTTAATAGGGCTAGCAACTCGCTTTCCATTCTTTAAGCCTACATTTACGGGGTTCTAGAGCTGTGTCTGGAATCTTTGAACTTTGCAATGAAGCATACACCTCGTGCGAATCACAACCACCTTCATTATATTAATCTAGTCAGTAAAGGTCCAAAACTGAAAATAAGATGGGTAGGAATGATCCTCCTCTTTGTACAATAATTCGCTTTTTCTTACCCACAGTTTGACTTTTATGAGCGAGCGCTAGTATTATGTTCTTGTAACGACGTAAGCGAGCCTTCTGAGGGGGTTTCATTGGCACATTACATTTTATAACATTAAGACAGATTTCACAGATGCATTTTAAAAAGTCGGAGTCGATATTTTTAACAAACATCTGTTGCAGTGCCTAGTAGGGTGTATCATGCTCATTGAAGCGCGAATTTCAAGATTGGCAGTATGTATTCCTCTGTAAAATTAAATTTTAGGAGGGGTTTGTTTTCTTGAACTTTTGCTAAAAATCACGTTTGTGTTCAAATTTCCACTTTTTCGTTTTCTGGTTATGTACAGAACAGCTGTGCAGGACATACACTGTAGTAGTGTAGTACAAATGTAACAGACCGGTTTCTTATCAAACGAAACCATTGTAACAGCTGTTATAGCCTACTATAGTTTCACTGTAATAATTTTCTATGTTTCAGATACAAAGCTTGAAGATTGTGTAGCCATCATGGCTAAGCAAGGACAAAAGACCAGAAAAAGTTCTGGTTCAAAGCTGAGTGATCTGGTGGGTCCAGGCAAGCAGTTATTTCCCACAGAAGTTCCAACCTGGAGAGCTGTGTTTCAGAGAGGAATCCTCCTCCAGGAAGAGAAGCTGCTTCTGGATGATATGAAGAGAACTCGGTACCCTCTGCAAGATTTGGTTAAGGACTTGGCATCACTGGTACTGGCACAGTGGCGCAAATGCAATGCCAAGTTCACTCCTCCTGTGATCATTCAAGAGAGGTCCATTGCCAGGAAGATTCTTGTCAGGTGGAATGAAATGATTGACCTAGTGAATGGCAGAGTGAACGCTGCAAAGAAAGAGAAGAGAATATCTGAACTTGATACATTGTTTGACATAACAACTTGCAGACATGATATCACTCTCTGTGGAACTGAAGTATCTGGCTGCTCTGGCTGTGCTGCTAGAGTTCATGTCAACTGTGACTGTCCTCTGCCTCAGAAGATTCCAAAGCTAGAGCTAGAGTGGCTCCATTACCAGAGGATTAAAACCTCAGAAGTTTCTGGCTTCCGGATGGCATCTGTTGGTGAGGGAAACAGTGAAGCAGGTGAAGGCTGCTAAGAGGAAGGAGGAAGAACAGAAGGCAGCTGAGAAGAGAAACAGAGAAGATGAAGAAGAAAAGGAGCTACTGCTTCGAGCTGGTGATGGTGATGGTGATGAAGATGAGGTGACTTCCTTGCAAGAGTCTCCAGGCAGAGCAGCTCCTACTGCTGACACAGATTTTTCCAGTACTGCACCAGGCACAAGCTCCAGTGTCAACACTGGCAAAGACTCCACCTCTGCCAGGAGGAACTACATGGATATCTCAAGCACTGCTGCGGCTGCAGTCAGGTTCAAGGTGGCAAACATTCCTGCAGCAGCCATTGCAACTGGTTTCTTGCAAGATCTCATCAAAGTTGGCCATCTATTTGCTGATAAGGCATATCTAGCTGTTGACAGGATGAAGATGTGGAAGGGCAAGGAGTCTGTAATAGGTGCCTCAGTGGAGGCCCTGGAGAAAAGGACAGAGGGAGAGGAGATCAAGGGAATTTTCTTTGATGGAAAACAAGATAAGACAAAGATCATGAGGTACAATGAAGAAACTGGCCGCTTCCATCCTGATATTACAACTGAAGAGCACTAGAGTGTTACCTGGGAACCTGAGGGGAAGTATCTCTTCCATTGTACACCAGAAGAACCTGAAGGAAATGAGAAACCTGCATTGAAGATTGCTCAGGCTCTGTTTGAGTGGATTAGTGCTCATGGTGCTAAAGATACTATTGTGGTCCTTGGTGGTGACTCCACAAACACAGGACCTGATTGAGGAGCCATCACTCACTTGGAGATACTGCTAGGTCACAAGAGTCACTGGCTGATATGCCAGTTGCATATTAATGAACTCAGCCTCAGGCACATGATCATCAAGCTTGATGGTCCCTACACACACAAGTCTGGGTTCAGTGGCCCAATAGGAAAACTTTTGGAGAAGATCAATGACATACCTGTCAACTTTAGCTTCAAGGCTCTGCCAGGAGAAGATATAATTGAACTGCCAGAAGACGTTGTACAGAACCTTAGCACTGACTAGAAGAACTGCTATCTATTGATCAAAGCTCTCAAGACAGGAGATTTGAGCAAGGAAGTTGCTGGTCTGAAGTGTGGCCCACTGAATCAGTCACGCTGGCTGACTACAGGTGAGGCTCTGTTGATGCTGTGGATGAGGCAGCATGGAGTGAAGGGGGTGTTGAAGAAGCTGGAGGTGCTGCTGAAGTTCTGCCTGGACTTCTACTTCAAGATGTATTTTGAGATCACGGTGAAGCACCACATGAGGTATGGACCTCACCATATTGTGACCGCTCTGGGACTGCTGAGAAGCAGACCTCTGAAGTCAGGAACATAATCACTCGTGTGATAGTTTGTGGAGCATATCATGCTCACAGTGAGAACTTCATTGCTCCTCTCCTGTGCAGTGAGGAAGAGGAGGAGAGGGCATCGGGGATTGAGATGATCAAGAAGATCAGAGGTAAATTTGAGTATGGAGACATGAATCTGAGAACTCATGGAAACCCTAAACTGAATTTTGATGCCACTTCTCCAATTACTCTGATTAATTGGGATAAGGAGAAACTGTATGAGCCACTCTTCACTTGTATGATGTCAAGAGAAGTTGAGGAGCTTCTCAGGTCTCCACTTGAAGTTGAGAACTTCTCAGTTCACACTCAAAGCTGTGAAAGCGCAGTCCGGGAAGTTTCAGCTGCAGCTCATGCAGTGTATGGGCATGAGAGAAGAGATGGTTTTGTTCGTGCTAGGATCAATCGCAGAGAATTGTTGCCAGTTTTCAAGTCAAAGCAAGACATTATGAACATTAGGGTGGATCGATTTTACATTTTTTTCGATTTCCATATTCTAATAGAGACAAAAACTTGCGCATGCATGAGAAAATAGCCTCTGCAAAATCTTAGCTTAATAGGTAATCATCTTCTGCCCCGGCAGAGCGATGAAAATCATATTTTAGTAGTCAAAAACGTATTTTCTTATAATTTTTAAAATATAAAATTTTGCGTGTGTTATTTCATGCCTAAGCAACGATATAAATGCTATGGGAAATATATAAATGCATTATTTAAGACAAAGAGCCGATCTGAAAATATGTATAAAATATACATATTTTCAGATCGGCTCTTTGTCTTAAATAATGCATTTATATATTTCCCATAGCATTTATATCGTTGTTTAGGCATGAAATAACACACACGCAAAATTTTATATTTTAAAAATTATAAGAAAAATACGTTTTTGACTACTAAAATATGATTTTCATCGCTCTGCCGGGGGCAGAAGATGATTACCTATTATGCTAAGATTTTGCAGAGGCTATTTTCTCATGCATGCGCAAGTTTTTGTCTATTAGAATATGGAAATCGAAAAAAATGTAAAATCGATCCACCCTAATGAACATGTTTTAGATATCTACAAGACCTGCTAGACAAATCAAGATGCTTTCAGAAGAAAAAATCTCAAAACATTCAGTTGACCAGCATATTATTACAAGTTGGGGGTGGAGGAGGGACTTATACAAATATTAAAGAAGAATTGCAATTGCAAAGAAAAGGTTGAACGTCACAGCAGCTTGCGGAAAGGTGGGGGCAGCTGCCATCACACTCAGTGATGCTGAAAAGAAAATAAATAAAAATTGGTGGTGGCGTTTCACTAAAAAGAAAATGCAAGACAAAGAAAAATTCTGCCTGATGAAGAGAATAGGCGCGAAATGTGGTGTATAGGAGACTAAAAATCATACAATTTCTTAGTTTTGGGCCATTTTGGGTGATTTTGGTTATTTTAGGGGTTATGAACCACTTTGGTTGATCTTAAATGGGTCCAAGCCTGCCCCAAGAAATGCTTAATGGTGTATGTGAACAATATGGAACATATGGAGGTCATTTGAGGCTACCAAGTCTAAAATTGGCGAAAAATCCCATTTTTCGACAAAAAAGTGCGATTTTGAATATTTAAATGCGATTTTTCGCAAAAGTTGCAGAAGACGAACCTCTCTTAAAATTCAGTTTTACATAGGAATGCATACTGCCAATCTTGAAATTCCAAGTTTTTCAATATTCGACCTGAGTATGATACACCCTAGTGCCCAGGGTAATCGTTGATAGATTTTTATTAATTCACGATATTTCTTCACCCTATTTGTCATTCTGGAATATACACCGCTTCAGGTTCGCTTGGGAATATATTCGTTCTTAGAAGCACCCTAAACGTTTTTCGCGGGTGAAGGTCACAAAGTAAATATCCATAACGCTGGCTTGTAGCTTCTTTATAAACCTCCAAAAACTCCTTACGTTGATTCTGGAACATTTGATTGGCTAATATCCCAATTTGTGACACCTCTCTACGTTGTGCGAATAAGACTAGATATTGTGTATTTAGCGACACATCGCGCATTGTATCTATTTTTGAAAAATAGATTCTTCTTGATGAAGAACACGCTTATGTTAAGATGGTGGGAGAACACTGTAAATGTCTCGGCAAACGTTTTATCCATTTCCAACATGAGATCGTCAATTACAATAACTGTATGGTCATTACCTTTTAACGAATTAACGTCATATACACCTTTGTGGAACAAAATTTCTTCTTGGTACTCGTTGAACACTGACTGATACGTCGAACAGCACCATATTACTTTATGCGCAAATTTTGAGAACATCTCCCCCTTATCTTTAATGATTTTAAGCATAAATACAGTTTTTCCACATCCTGTAGGGCCAGATATAATACATGTGGAGGGGCTTGTGAACCTGAATTTTTCTACAGATTCCATCTCTAACACGTCACACCCCTAAGTGGGTCATTTACGAAATATTACAAATTTTGAGTGCTGTTCCTTATATTTTGTTTTCTTGTTCCACAGAACCGTGAATGACGACGATGTACAGCACCCCATCATCGATATCACAGACGAACCCGATGACCGTGCAGCTACAAAACCCTTCCCGCTGACGAATCCTCATCAGCGACACCTGTAGTATGCGACAGTTCAAAGCGGAAGCATGATGAAGAGCCCTCCACGTCAGGTATAAAGCGTGCCAGGATTGCTCCGATTGTTAGACCCCCGGTAATAGAGCTCCAACCCTCAACATCTTACGACACAACCCCCACAATAGTACCTTCCTTAAATATGCCCCATTGTTTAGTTCCGGGCACTTCCTCCACAACAACTTCTCATACTATGGAGGATGGTATAACATTCGAGTTGGTGCGCACCGCCACCCCCACCCCTGCCCTGACTAGAAATCGGTACGTGGTCAGGGTTGACCCTGGGTTCCTGTATACCAACGGACTGCGGCGCGTAGTGGAACGTATTGTGGAGTTTGCCTTTCAGAATCGCGACGAACGTGAAGTCCGGTCGAGGTTATCCTTCAGGTTCGGGTCAGATGAGGGGGACGATTTTTGGGTGGAAATAACGTTCAGACGTTTGGCGGCTGTAGATATAGGCTATATCTTGGGGCGTATAATGCAAGCCTCTCAAAGTGGTACATCCTTCAATATGGACAACTTCATGGTAGATATTGACCGAGTATTCCCGGTTGCGGGTCATAGTGCCACACCTTATACTCTTAATTTCAATTCTCCGGTTATTTACAGAAAGCATTTAAACGTCGATCGTGGTTGTGGTTTTATAGCAATAATTTTAGCTCATGTTCACTGTAGTAAATACTTGGACGCCAAAAGTTTGGTTGCCCACGGTTGTGCAGCGTGCCCGTAAACTGGCTTCAGATTGTAAGCTTGAGTTTGAGTGTAATATGGGTCCTGAAGGGCCGAGCAGGAAATGAATGCACGTATAGTCGCATTTGGAAAGGATGATCGTCGTAGGACCATGTATGTTTTTAAAAGAAGCGTGAGAGATTGTAGAATACCTCTACTTATTTTAGGATTGTCAGGAACATCATATCTCCCCATCCGTAACATAAGGGCTCTCTACGCCAGTTATGATAAAAAAAAAAATATGGAAGGCATGATTTGTGTAAGGGTTGTCTCGAGTTTGCTGATGATATGGTGAAACATTGTAAGGATTGCTACATGGTATGTGAGCAGTGTAAAAGCCCCAAATGTGAAAGTCATGTAGTTGAAATCGAGAAGAGGGAATGTAATATGTGTAGACGTACATTTTTCAATAATAAATGCTTTGAGCTCCATAAATCAAACGGCACTTGCAGGAAAATGAGGATTTGTAAGTGCGGTATGTTTCACATGATGGATAATTGGGAGAATTTCAAACATAAATGCGATGAAATTCACTGTTCTACATGGCATGAAAAATATAAGGCGGATGGAGTAAAGCATGTATGTTATATGAAAGATGCTAAACCTAAAAATAGCCCTTGTATAACCGTGTACTACGATATAGAAACTTACACGAACGCTGAAACCAAAGAGGTCATTCCATATTTACTCGTAAGTCAGACTATCTGTGATGATTGCATGGAGTTCGAGTGTGATGAGTGCCACAAATGTGGAAAACGGACAAACGTTTTTAAAACGAATCCACACGACAGCTCTGTGAAACTCTTTGTATCCTATATTGTCAAATTAGCGGACAAGTAAAAAAAAAATGACTGTACACGGGGGAGTCAAAAAGTACGCGGAAAAAACAAAGAATCCTTTATTAAGCGAAAACATATGAACGTAAAGCAATTATTTTTCAACATAGTTCCCCTCTAAGTTCATGCACTTTTGAAGGCGGTGTTTCCATCCATTTAACCCCTCCCTGAAGAACCCTTCACCTCTCGTTTTGAACCAATCTGAAACGGCTATTTTTGCTTCGTCCATACTTCTAAATCGGGCTCCTTTGAGATGGTTTTTCAGTTTTGGGAACAAAAAAGAAGTCAGATGGGGCGAGATCAGGGCTGTAGGGTGGATGTGGTAAGATTTCCCTTCGAAATTCTCGTAGGACAGCCCTGACAACCTTCGAAGAATGCGCTGGAGCGTTGTCGTGATGAAAAAGGACCCCTCGGTGCAACTTTCCAGGTCGTTTTTTTCACCAATGCTTCTTTCAATTTTGTTAAAACTCCTACGTAGTATGCTCCCGTGATAGTCCTTTGTCCTTCAAGATAGTCTACCAAAATCACCCCTTTCGAGTCCCAAAAAACTGTGGCCATCACCTTTTGCGCCGACCTCTCCGATTTGAATTTGACTGGTCCAGAAGATCCGCGGGGAAGCCACTGCTTGGACTGTACCTTACTTTCAGGATCGTATTGGTAGATCCACGTCTCATCGCCGGTTATGAGTCGATCCATAAATTCGTCTTCGTTAGCTTCGATCTTGTTTAAAGAAGCCATCGAAAGATCAGCTCTTTGAACCAGCTGGTCTGGGCGCAACGCTTTTGGGACCCATCGCGCCGAAAGCTTGCTGAGGCCGAGATGTTCGCTTAAAAATCGAAGATGCCGAGCCATGTGAGATGCCCATTGCAGTAGCTACCTGATCAGTTGTAACTCTACGGTCTTCTTCCACGAATTTCTGCACTTTGGCTACCATTTCTTCATTTGTCGAGGTTGACGGTCTTCCCTCCCTTGGATCATCTTGCAGGTCTTCTCTACCATTTCGAAAACGGTTAATCCATTTATAAACTGCTGTTTTCTTTGGGGCAGCATCTCCATAAACCCTTTGCAAAGCTTCACTGATTTGCGAAGCTGTCCACTCGAGTTTAAACAAGAATTTGATGATGGCCCTCAACTCAAAATCGCTGGTTTCCATGGGGTGAAAAATGACGTTCTTTTTAAAGGCACCGTCAATACACAATGACAAGTAAATTAATGAAATAACCTGTCAGATATCATCATCAACTTCCGAAGACATGATTAATCTCGTTTTGTTTTGAAAAAAAACAACGTGTTTGCACAGGAACATTTTTCCGCATACTTTTGGACTCGCCCTCTATATTCTTGCCCATAACCGGGCGAAATTTGACACAGTTCCTTTATAAGGAGCTGCTTGAACACGAGTCGTCTGCGATATTTACAGGTGATTCCTTGAAAAGAGGCAACAAACTAATACAGATGCAGATAAGAGGTAATGTACAGTTTAAAGACACCCTGCTGTTCACACCTTGTAAATTAGCAAAGCTGCTCAAGGTCATGGCGTAGCCGGTGAAGTTTCAAAAGGGTATTTCCCTTACACATTCCTCACTAACGAAACTTTAAATTACGTAGGACTACCTCCACCCAAACATTACTTTAACTACACCAACATGAGTGATAGTGAGCGTAAAGATTTTAACCGCTACTACAACAGTTTTAATGAAGCTAATCCATACAATATAGCCGATGAATGTGAAAGTTATTACGTGAATGACGTACGTATATTTAGAGTATGCTTTCAAGCCTTTAGAAGGATGTACATAACCATTTTCAAATGCGATCCGCTGCAAGTCGCTACCACGATCGCATCATTGTTTTAGTGTTCAAGAATAACTTCATGCCTAAAGGCACCTTAGCAATCATTCACAGAAACAACTCCCGCAATTATGGGCACAAGGCTATTTACTGGCTCATACACCTACAGCAACAGACCGGGTATACATAAAAACATGCCCGCAACACGGGTGAAGTACCCGTTTAGGTCAATGGTCGTTTTTTTGGGTTGACGGCCTAAGTAAGGATCCAGCCAGTGGTGAGAAGACTGTGTATTCCTTTAACGGCTGCTGGTGGCATGGATGCCTGCGCGCTGAATGTGCCGTCACGGGGGACCTTTATGGAAGATCCCCCGCCAACAGCCTCGCATGGACCAGTAACCGTGATGAACTTATAGGCTCCCAGTTCACTCACAAAATCGTGTGGGAGCATGAGTATGATGCATGGAGAGAAACAGATGCCTAATACCGTGAAGAAATAAGGACCATCAAACGTTCAATGGTGTTGGACCCCCTCAAATGCGGTGACAGCTTGTTTGGAGAGCGCACAAACTCATTCAAGCTATACTTTCCGCCTACGGAGGGCGTGAAACTCCACTACTACGACTTCTGCTCTTTATACCCCTACTTGATGAAGAACAATCAGTAGCCCGTAGGTGCACCTGAAAAAATGGTGGGTCCCACCATACCAACCATCGAGGAGTTTTCAGCTAACTTGAATGAGCGCTACTTTGGACTCTCTTTCGTAGACGTGCTCCCCCCTCGCGATTTATGGGTGTTGATCTTACCCGTCGTTATACTGTAGATCACAAGCTCATGTTTCCCCTATGCGTGAAGTGCGCAGAAAAGAACAACGGTGATTGTGACCATACAACCCACCAGCGTAAGATCAGCGGTGTATATACAAATCCTGAGCTGGCTCTAGCCGTTCGCCATGGGTATAGAATATTGCAGATACATGAGGTGTAGAGGTTTCAGAAGCTACCCAACTTTTTCACACCATATATAAACGCTTTTTTGAAGGATAAGGTCGAAGCATCAGGATATCTGCGAGGGGTTGATACCGAAGATGAAAAAACGGCTTATATTCAGCGTTACCGTGCCCATGAAGGTATACAGCTTGACCGATCCCAAATTGTTAAGAATCCTGGCAAGCGGTTTAGTGCAACGTTGTACATAAACAGTCTTTGGGGTAAATTTGCACAGAATACCGCAAAGGGAACGTTCATTTGGCACAAAGTTAAAGTGAAGTCTGGGATTATGCCAACGCTCCTGATAAAGAGGTTATGGAGATCGTGAATGTAGGTAATACTTACATAATAAAGTACAATATCACCGAACTGGCCACAGATACCTTACGGGTTACAAACATACCTGTAGCCAGTTTCACAACGGCCTGCGCCTGCATCAAACTTTGGGGCCTATTGCACGCTCTTGGACGGAGGGTGTTGTACGCTGACACAGATAGCGTGATATTCACAGCGAGGGAAGGTGAATACATGCCCGCTATTGGGGAATTCCTCGGAACAGGGCCAAAAACCTATGAGGTACGGGTGAGGGTAGGGGATGATATGAAGTATATCGTGAAGGCTAAGGGTATCACGTTTAACCATGCGAACCGTCGAGTCGTTAACTTTGACTCGTTGAAGGAACTAGTGTGCTGGAAGATGAGGGTGACCAGCTACCTCAACTGAATGTGGGGACGCACAATTTCGGGCGCAGAAACTGGGGTGTGTGAAGGAACTTAGGGGCACGAAGGTATGCC
This sequence comes from Bathynomus jamesi, assembly GCA_023014485.1. NCBI lineage: Eukaryota > Metazoa > Arthropoda > Malacostraca > Isopoda > Cirolanidae > Bathynomus > Bathynomus jamesi. The sequence goes on from JAJOZX010004269.1 coordinate 331,169, forward strand.
GTAACACCTATAGGAAGCGTTACCAGGTGCCTTACCTATGATACCGTACCCTTGGTTACCTTAATCTTGATTGTATTTATATATGTGTATTGATGTGTTTATTTATCACGTATATTTGTTTTAATTAAGGTTTCATTTTCTCCTTTGCGTGCGCGCGTGTGTGTGTGTGTGTGTGTACAGTAAAAAGCTAAGCCCCGCCCACTGTAAGATCGGCAACGTGACTCTTGCCACTACCTGAGTATATCTCTATCCCTGTGTGCTCAGTTGACCTCTGCATAACCTTGATTTCAGACGTGTATTCTCCCGCGTAGAAGAAAAATAGTAATGGCTACCTTTAATATTGCGTGTTCAACGTTTATGAAGTGGTATTCGGCAAAGTGCCAAGATGTGGTGGATACTGAAAAACTCCCTATTCCTCCCTCCTTTAATACTTTACGGCTACATTGAGCCGTGCGAAGGACCAGATGTTCAAATATTCTACGGGTATTCTGGCGAGGGCACTGTAGGATTTCGTAGTACAAACGATGTATTGAAGTATGTTGTAGACCTAACCTTTATAAAGGCTCACATATACCGCGAAGTAGCAGAAGCAACACGTTCAGAAGATAAGCAACGGTTATGGATAGCGAGTCTTGTTCATGAGTGGGGTAACAAGCGATATTATGTCATGTTACATCATACCGACTACTCGTACCCAACGGTTGAGGATGTAAATCTTGTCATCATGGAAAATTTAAGTATTTTTACCACCATATTAATATACAGGTGTCCCAGGAGGAAATGTCAAGAATGCCCATTTGACTCTCTGGGTATTTCTAAGTAGAAAGTATTATATCGAGATGTGCCTGATTCCCAACCGTTACTGAGATACAGGCCTCTACATTTGGGTAACTAAAACATAATAAAAAGCCGATCTTAGATAATATTCAATGACATTTAATGATACATTGGCAACTGTGCAGAATCCTCACATTTTTATTTACATTATTTTTTTTCTGGGGTTCTTGAAGAGTAACGTTTATCAGCGGGGTAAGCCCGAAACTAGGGAGCAGTTGGTTGCACGTATACAGGATGCGTTCATAAACCTCAGAAATGAACTTCCGCGTTTTCCTTGCAAGACTCGATGGATCGGAGGCTTGCCGCGTGCATTGAAGAAGGAGGGGGTCATTTTGAAACCATTCTGCAATAAGTGCAATATTGTATTGTATGTTTGTACTTTTTGTAAACCACAAGTGTCATTAAATAGTGTCTAAGATCGCCTTTTTATTATGTTTTAATTACCCAAATGTAGAGGCCTGTATCTTGGTAATGGTTGGGAATGATCCATATCGATATAATACTTTCTACTTTGCACCATTTCACTCTGAGTATTTCTTTCTTGACATTTCCTCCTGGGACACCCTGTATATCATGACGAGGTTTGTAGTGAAGTTATGGCTAATTGTGAAGTTATGGCTAATTGTGAAGTTATGGCTAATTGTGAAGTTATGGCTAATTGTGAAGTTATGGCTAATTGTGAAGTTATGGCTAATTGTGTTATGGCTAATTGTGAAGTTATGGCTAATTGTGAAGTTATGGCTAATTGTGAAGATGTTTAGTTTGTGAAAATGAACGTCTGGTGAGTGATAAAACATTAAAGCCGGTACTGCTTCATGTAGCAGGAAATTCTGTTTGTCCAGGGGCACAAGTGTTAGAACAAGCTTGTACACGCTTCAGCAGTTTATGGTGTGACTCGCTTCCCCCAGCAGGCCGCCCACCCATGTACCTCACGAAACACGAATTCGAACAACCCGTACACGTTTCATCAGCGTGACTGACTCCGCCCGTCGAGCCAATCTGTCCACCTGTGGGCTGTGGCTCATAGTCATCTCAGAGCTTGAACTGAGTGGACGTGTGAATACGATGGAACTTCCTTTGAGAAGCATTCTCAACACCTCGTACGGAAACGTAATGTTATTTACTTTAGTGTTGAGGAGATAAATAGTCTTCGTGATAGTTGAGAAGTAGGGAGAGGATCGTTATAAAATACCTGCAGGTGTAGGTACAGGAGAGCAGATTAGTGACGCCCCATCATATGCCGTTGTTTGCACGTTATGTATAAATAACGAACAGCCATGCATTTCCCTACGCGAAACCGTTTCATCCTCGACAGAATGTTTGAAATCGTCGGATTCCGCAAGCTGAAGCCTATACTAGACGCTCGTGTTACGGATATGATTTATTTTGACACGGTTCTTGAAAACGCATACACCGCTCTGCTCGGCGGATTTATCGAATGTAGGAATGAACAAGGCGAGAATGGTCTAGAGCTGGATGCATATTTAAAAGGTTTAGATTCCTCGAAATACCCTGAACTTTGGTACAAAGCACTTCAGTGGTACAGGGCAGAGCTTGCCTACACTGTTCGTCCTGAAGAGCTGTACCTCTATAAAATGAATAGCTGTCTTTACGACTTGGAAGATTATTTCAATTGCCGCTATGCAGAGTGAAGAAGAGTTCACGATTGAAAAGCTCGGGACGGTAAGAAAAAAACCCTCGATTAAAAAGGAGAGTTTATAAACTTTTATTTAATAATGATGATGTGGTTAACGATGACCTTTTTGTGCGTGCTTTTGATTGTATTCTAGCCGTGTTTAAAGATAACTTGCCAACCGAATGTAAAGTGGGCACAAAAGTAGATTGAACGATATGAACGGTGAAATGTTGCTTGGACGGTTTTACCGTGTAGTGCACAGTAATAACGATGTGAATGTAGACTCGATTACGTGAGAGTTTAGCGTTTTGCACCGTAGAACAGAGTATTTTGATGTATATTTATTTATTTAATTGTATATATATATACACCGGGTGTCCGAGAATTATCTGTACAATTTTTGGCTGTTTTAAAAGTCAACCATGAGTGTAGAAATTCCAGTGTTGTCCCATTTTACAGAGAAACTCATTAAGTTTTTTCTGATAAGTTTTGACAAGTTTTTGTTTTTGTACGCGGGTGACAGACATTGATGATTTAAAAGCAAGAATCACAGCTGCTATTGAGCGAATTGATGTGGATATGCTGCAGCGTACATGGCAACATTTGGATTATCGATTAGATGTTTTGCGAATCCACTGATGGTGCACATATCGAATGTTTGTAACAACGTTACTTTAATAAAAGAAACTTTGAAAATACAGATTCTAAATAATCTTGTTTAAGAATTTTACGTGTTATCAAGAATTTTATTAAAGATGAAATTGTACAGATAATTTTCGGACACACTGGAATTTCTAAAAAACTTGTCAAAACTTGGTATCAGAAAAAACTTAATGAGATTCTCTGTAAAATGGGACAACACTGGAATTTCTACACTTCATGGTTGACTTTTAATAACAGCCAAAACTTGTACAGATAATTCTCGGACACCCTGTATGTATATATATATATATATATTATATATATATATATAATATTTTTCCTGTACTAATATACAATTGATTATACGTTTCGTATATTATTATTTTCAATATATTTAATTATTTAATATAACTATATATATATATATATTTTTTTTTTCCTGCACTAATATATTGGTTATACGTTTTGTATATTATTGATTATATATTTCTCGTTCGAATTTCTTATGCTATTATTATTTTTTGATCATATATATCCCATTGTATATTTATTATATATTCATCGTCCGTGTTCCTTATGCTAGTATTATTTTTGATCATGTATATTCCATTGTATCTTTATTTTCTATATTTTTTTATTCCATTAATTCGTCTAAATAAACAATGATGTAATGGTGTTTTATTTAATTCTTTTGGTTGTGCACAGCATTTAGTTATATCAATTGGCTGGCTTCTAAAACGGATTTCTAAACCAACTGTAAAGAATATATGCATTAATTAAATATATAGCGCTATCTGGTAACTCAACCTGTACACCTGAACAAGCCATTTACGCCTTCTAAGTCAACTGGCGGCTTAAGCCAGAATATATGCTTTAATTAAATAAGTAGCGCACTCTGGCAGCTCAGCCAGATAAGCCAGCTGGCTGATTAGGAACATATTAAGACAACGCCCGCTCGGCTGCAGTCTTAATATGCGCTTCGCTCCTGCCAGACGAACACCTCTCCTTCTCTCTTTCTCTTGGGGATAACTCCGCCTCCAAGTTGCATAACCGCTTATTGTTCTTGCAACATTCCCCCCTCCCCTTTGTTGCATAACATCTTGCTACATTCCCCCTTCTTGCATACTTTTGCAACATTGATCGACATTTGCAATTGCATTGCACACTCCTTTTGCGCCCATACTACTCGTGTCAACCCATGTATCAGGTCATCCATAAGTAATGTCGTTTTTTACGATAGATTAAGTTTAAACTAGTCCTACTCGGTTTAAGCATAAATTTTCCGAAGGTTATATCTAAGAGGAGATATATCGTGTTTCGCTACATACTTTACAGACCTTGACCAGTGAAGACGTGTTTGCTTTATGTGAACCCCTCATAAACATGGCGGTATCAGAAGAGCATATCAGGCATATAATGCTTTACGAGTTCCAAAAAGGGAATAGTGCTACTGAAGCAACGCGAAACATTCAGGACGTTATGGCAACGATATTCTGCATGTGAGGAAATGTCAAAGATGGTTTCAAAAGTTTAGGAATGGTGACTGCTGCTTGACAGATGCAGCACACTCTGGACGCCCTGCTGAATTTGATAATGATCTGCTGTTAGCCGCACTTGAAGAAGACTGTTCAACAACTGTCGAAATTGGCCCAGAAATTCAATTCATCCCCGTCCACCATCTATCGACATTTGCAACAACTCGGGAAAGTGCCTAAGTTAGGAAAATGGGTGAAACATGAATTGTCGGTCGACAATCTGAGGGTGCGGGTAAACATTAGCACAGTTCTTCATTCACGTGAACTCCAAGATCCGTTTTTGCACCGTTTAGTGACTGCTGATGAAAAGTGGATACTGTACCAGAATGTTAAGCGCCGTCGACAGTGGGTTTGTGCCGGAGAACCAGCAACCACAGCCAAAAACCAAATCACCCTCGGAAGGTGTTGCTTAGTGTTTGGTGGGATAAAGGTGGTGTAATACACTTTGAAACCTTACCACACAACCAAACAATCACCGCTCAAGTCTACTGTCAACAAGTGGATCGATTGAACACTGCACTAAAAGAAAAGAGACCTTCTTTGGTTAATCGGAAAGGAATCGTGTTCCACCACGACGACGCACGTCCTCATACCTCGGATCACTTCTGCAAAATTAGGAGCTTGGGTGGGAAAAACTTCCACATCCTCCATATTCTCCAGACCTTGCGCCTTCAGATTATCATCTCTTCAGGAGTCTGCAAAACTATCTTGACGAGAAACATTATACTTCTTTAGATGACCTGCACACCAGTCTTTGTACGTTTTTTGCCTCAAAACCGCCTGAATTTTATAAACATGGCATTGAAAAGCTTGTAGGACGTTGGCAGAGTGTCATTGATTCCGGTGGAAAATATATACTAGATTAAAAAGTTTCAGTTGAGGTTTTTTTTGTCCTTCAAATTCCGATCTAAGAAACGACATTACTTATGGGATGACCTGATATATTGAAACCATTAAAGGGAAAAAAAAAAAAACTGTAGTGGTTAAATTTCAAAACAAATTCTAAATTCAAATCATCCATTACACAAGATACTGAAAATTGCTTCAAAAAAGTGTACGTATGTTTTAGCAAAAATATATAACAACAAACTATCATATTACTGTACGCATAATTAAGCTACTTAAATTCTTTTCAAAGTTGGTTTCATTTTTCTTAACTTCGATTGCAGTTAAACCAAATAATGTTTGCAAGTAAGTTTTATTACCATCTTTATATAAACATCTCGTGAAAATAGAGACAAAGTTTATTCGTGTTTAAATATATACATTTTTTTTTTGAGGTCGGCGAACGGTGGGAGGCTGATGTCTGTACTTAGATTAAAAATGTATACATCATGGTTGTTATAATGTAAAAAAAGTAATATTTAATTTTACAAAAGTGCCCCCCCCCCCCCCCCACACACACACACACACGAAAATTATTTCACGAAAGTAATATTCAGTGGCGCGGTGGGTACGTCTACAGGGTAAGCTGTATTGCGTGCGAGCGCACGCACTATATGTACATTGTACATACTGTGTTATATAATTATAGTAATTATAGTAGCTAATGATAAACTTCATAACTGGCTAGTGGGTATGTACTATAGACTATTCTGAAAAATACGGTACTGTCTTTAATATATTTAAGATTTTTATTAGGGTAGGCGGCGCTTACCTAGCTTACCCTGAATGCACGCCACTTATATATGCACACTTTTCTAAACTGCGTTATATATAAATGACCTAGAGCATAATCTACAGCACCTTATTTGTATCCCCGATCGCCTTTGAAATAGGCCCAACATTCTGGATTTATTTTTAGCCACTCATCCTTATTCTTACTCTCTCCAACATTTTCTCCGTTGGGCTTTTCCCCACAATCTCATGTTTCCTGTCCTATCACTTTAGTTTGGTATTTGGATCCTTCCAAGAGAAGGCGCCTTTGACACTTCGGCGGCGCCTATTGGGAGGCCATTAGACAGTACTACTATGATTTCTTATGCAATAATTACCGCTCTCTGGCATGGAGGCGTACATTCCATATTCTTTTCCTAATAGTAATTAAAAAAAAACCTTGGTTTAACTTTGCTTGTTCTGTTATCCGCAACAGAGAGAAAGTTTTCAGGAGGTACCGTCGCCATCCAACTCCTAACTCTCACTTTGTTCTGTTTATATTTCTGCCTGGAATCGTGCAAAACCTGTTCTTCGACTCGCCAAAGAAAATTCCTTCATCAGACAGAAATGTAAAAACCTATCCAATTCTAATTGTTTTCACTCTTTCTGTCACGTAGCCAAAAGCCTCCCCAACAACTTTACTCCTTTCCCTCCTCTTTTCCATTCTGACGGCTCAGCAGGGCATTTCTTTTTACATAGAAACTACTAGGATTTTGTCCCAGTGGTCCTTCATATTGCCCCAGCAGTCAGCCTCATTTGTCCCAGCAGTGACGTGCCCCTTTTTCAAAAGTAGTTATTATATACATGTTATTATTTAAATTTAAGTAATCAAATGTGAAACATTCTTAGCAAGGGAAATATTATGGTATGTCCTTTTATTTATACAAAACGTTTTCTGTGATCGATATTCTCCATATTCCATAAACAGCATGGAAGATCTGTAGAAGTAAAGGAAAGAGTTGCTGGTGTCCTCGGTAATTTTCTCAATTTTAGGTACTTCAGCTTTATTCTTTATTATTCTACATTTTTTCTGTTGTGCTTTTTTTTGCATTTATCAAGTGCCCTTTTATTACACGATTAGGTGCCCTTTTGACTTTTTCCCCAGCAGTAAAAATTCCTTAAAAAATGGACTTCGGCTCAGCTACTCTGTTCTCCTGATAAAGCTTTACTTTTCGCTCAAAATTTCGCCTCCCTATTTGCGATCCCTCCTGTTATCCTCAAGAACTGTTCTTTTGTGCTGACACCCTGCCTACGCAAACACTCTTACTGTGCGGTACTTTTCCATCCTGCTGGAAGTTCTCTCTCATTCAGCCTATTCCAAACAAGGGTGACAGCTCTCAACTCTCCAACTATGGTCCAGTTGCTTTGATTTCTTGCCTTTCTAGTTTTTTAACATATCCTTAATGGGAAGATTCTTAAACGCCCCTCTACTCTTCTTTCAGATTGTCAGTATGGGTTCCGCAAGGGACGCTTTACTAGCGATCTTCTTACATATCTCTGACTGTTGGTCATCCTCCTTTCGGAATTTCGGTGAACCTTTGTTTTTGCGCTAGACATATCAAAAGCCGTTAATAGAGTGGCACAAATCCTTAATTTCCAAACTGTCCTCCTTCGATTCTATCCTTCTATTTGTGCCTTCATCTCTAATTTCCTTTCTGGCCGATCTATAGCTGCGGTTGTATATGGCCACTGTTCTTCTAAAGCTATTAATAGTGGTGTTCCTCAGGGCTCTGTCCTGTCACCCACTCTCTTCCTTTTATTTATCAATGATCTATTAAGTCCCACACCCTGTCCTATTCACTCTTATGCTGATGATTCCACCCTTCATCCGCTTCACAAAACATCCCTTTTAAGTCACTCCATGCTTCGCGTGAGACTGCTATGCCGTACCTGACATCCGATCTTTCTACTATCTCTGACTGGGTTGAGAAAACCTTGTGGTTTTCAATGCCCCAAAAACCCAGTTCCTTCAGTGGCGTAACATGGTCTATTTGCAGTGGGGGGGGGGGGGCTAAAGGGTTATAAATTTCCGACAGGACAGGACAACGAATTACATAATCTAAAACTCAAAATTTAGAAATATAAATTTGTAATAAAAAGAACCAGTGATTTATTTCTAATTTGTCATAGGACTGTATGACAGGCAGAAGGTTATTTATTATTAGATAGAAACAAAACGGATGGATAATATAAATTAGACACCTGTACTGTATTATGCAAATTTATTTCAGACAATAACCATGCGCCGCTGTTTCATTTTGGCAAAAGTGTCGACGACTCTATCATAATTCAGAAACTGTTGTGCATCTTCTCGTTCAATACTCGGAATAACCAAGTTTGAAAGACGTTCTTCTAATATGGATGATCGGAGGTAAGATTTGATTAGTTTCATCCGACTAAACGATCTTTCACCACAAGCATTTGCAACAGGAATAGTCAGAAAAATTCGTGTAAGTATCACTACATTGGGAAATGCATGGAGCAAATGCCTTGCATGTAGAAATCGCAGAAATTCTTCCACTGTTTTCGAGGTTTCATCGTTAGTTAATTCATTGCTCCAATTTGTATATAGTGTTATAATTTTGTATTCTTGAATACTACATTTCTTAGATTTCCGACTGGACCAAATATTTTTCTGATCATGGGTGGCAGTCGCCCCCTCCTGGCCCCTCCAAGCTACGCCACTGAATTTTTTCATGCGTCTACTCGTCACAATCTTCCACACGACTATCCTCTTATCTTCAACAATACATAACTCTCTCAGCATTCTTGGTGTTTCCTTTTCTCGTGATCTTTCCTGGAAAGGTCACGTATACTCTCTTTTTAGAACAGCTTCTAAGAGGTTAGATGTGTTGTACCGGTTCCGCAGTTTCTTCACCCCTACTCAGTTGCTGTCTCTGTACAGGGGTCTTTGTCCGCCTCTATGTAGAGAACGCTTCTCATGCGTGGGGTGGCTTAACTCGCAGTTCTACTTGACCGGGTGGAATCAAAGGCTTTTAGTTTCATCAGTTCCCTGACTCGCGCGCAAATTTATCATATCTTAACTTATATTGCGTCTTTCGCGTAGGAATTACTTAGACAAGGGAACACTGTTCCAGAGGAACTTCCAGCTGTTCAGCACCTCCCATTTTAAGAATTACCCAAACAATGCACATGTGCATGTTTTTTCTTGCGAAATTTTGATACACAATATTTAAAACTAAAGTTCTGTTAAAGTTCAATCCCTCTCTCATCGCCGCGGTGTTGCCTCGCTTTTGAACTCTCTAAGTTAGTTCCCAGATTATGGGAAGTTTGATGAGGACTCGTACTCGTCTTCAGGGAAGCTACTTAGGGTAGAACTTTAGTTTTAAATATTGTGTGTCAAAATTTCGCAAGGAAAAAAACGTGCATATGCGCATTGTTTGGGTAATTCTTAAAATGGGAGATGCTGAACAGCTGGAAGTGCCTCTGGAACAGCGTTCCCTTGTCTAAATAATTCCTACGCGAAAGACGCAATATAAGTTAAGATATGATAAATTTGCGCATCTCCACATTATCGAGGTACTGACTTATTAAAATCTATATATCTAAAAAAGTAATTAACCAAGCCTAATTTAACCTAACCTAACCGAACCTAACCTAACCTTAGCCATGGTGCCATCGAATCGAGAAGGGCGTGATAAGTGTTTCGGACGCAAATGGGGTGTTTTCTGTTAAGCCATTAAATAGTGAGGTACTCGCAAATCCAGCTTAACCTAATGTTGCGTAACCTAACCTAATCAGGACCAACATATCTTTTTTCGACTGTAAAAATTTTCTTAGACTTTTTATATAAAATTTTTAATATTCCGAGGTACCAAATGTGTTACCTCGCAAAAACATTATCCCACTATATCTGTGAATTGTTACACACTCGACCTCCCTTATGCCAAGTTATATATATATATATATATATATATTTATATATATATATATATATTATATATATATAGTTAGGCTGACCATATTTCCTTGAGACAAAAACGGGACATTGGGATGGCAAAAAAGGGACGGGGGTTATGTAATATTCTGTATTCATGAAAAAGTAAGTACATAAACATATTGAGCTTACAATTATTCTTCAGTGACAGAACTCATACAAAACGGTACTGTCCCGTTCAAAACGGTACGTATGGTCAGCCTATAATATAGTGGTGGACCGGATATCAGTTTTTCAACATCTGCGGATGCGGATTTTTAATTTCAATATCCGCGGATGCGGATATTTAGTTAATCTATCAATATAATATAGAATTATGAATATATGACATAATTTTTCAAACTTCGTGATATTACTACTATGGCAGGCAATGCATAAGAATTAAAATTAATATTAATGTTTTCTGTGTTACCAGGTATTTATATTTTCAGGTTTATATATTTGTTTGTTCATTAATAATTAATACTTTACATGAAGTGTGCATGACTGGACCTTCTAAGCTACTTTATAAGCTAATTTAATTGTAAATTGCATAATTTATTAGAGGTAATATCCGCATAACATCCGCAGTCAGAAGTGCGGATGCGGATGTTCGGTCCACCACTAATATATACATATATGAAGAGGGGGCAACAAGCCCGACCTCCATGAATTGAGGAATTACCGCATGGAACATCTGAAACGAAAAATCCCCCCCCTCCCTAATAGAGGAAGAAGGGTCATCAGAATGAGCAAATGAGCCGTTAAAATGGAAAAGGAGGGAAAGAAAACGTAGAAAGGAAAGAAGGAAGGAAAAAAGTTGTTCCAAAAACTTTGGAACATCTCCAAAGTTGTTGGAGAGGTTCTTGGCTAGGCGCTAGAGCGAGAAGAATTAAAATTGGATAAGTTTTCTCATTTTTGTCTGATGAAGGAATTTTTGGCGAGCCGAAGAACGCATTCTGCACAATTCCGGGCAGAAATAAGCACACCGGACAAAAAGTTAGTCACCCCTCTCAGAATGTACCTAATAACGTGTGACGGCGCCTCTGGCCTTGATAACCGCACGAATCCGGCGAGGCAGAGACTCTACGAGGTTGTGCATGTACTGAACATCGATTTGCTGCCACTCGTTCATCAGCCGGTCCCGAAGTTCCGCCAGAGTCCGTGGGTGTCTATTCCTGCGCTTCACTTTCTGTTTCCAGCCTGAACAACACCTTCGACGCATTCAGGATTAAAGGCTTCATTGGACCTGCGATGTACTCGTCGCCTCCCATCATTGGAGAACAAACAAAAACGGGACTCATCGGACCAAATTACACGTTTCCAATCTGCCGCAGTCCAGTTTTTGTGCCTCTGAGCCCATTTATAACGTGCCAATTTGTGACTTGCTGTTAACAGCGGCCTCTTCCGTGGTACTCTGCTCCAGATGTCCATCGCATGCAGTTCTCGTCGCAATGTCCGTTCGGAAATTGGTCGCTGGAGAACCTCATTGGTTTCTTGGAGCAATTGTTCTCTGGTTTGAAAACGATTTGCAGTTACTAGACGAGAAACATGGCGGCGGCCCCTATTGTCGAGAATTGTTTTCCGGCCACAGTTACGCCGTCGATTGTCAGTTGATTGCGAACTACACCACTCTTTGTAAACTCGCTGGATAGTACGCGTTGACACACCAACAAATTGGGCTACTTCAGACATTTTGTGTCCGTGGGCTCTGCCAAACACGATGGCTCATTTTTGCCACTGAGTAACGTCTGCCTCACGACCCATTTTGCAGACTATATCCAACACACACTTTGTTCTTCACCACCTCACGAAACAGATCTGATCCTGTGTGCTACGTCACCGCTACTTGTCACTTACCAATGCTACATCAGCGCCCTCTGTGTGACCTTGAACTTCCTACTATCGGTGCTATTAGGGGTGACTAATTTTTTGTCCGGTGTGCTTATAAGCTGAGTAAGAGTCAGGAGTTCGATGGCGACGTTACCTTCTGAAAACCACCTCTCTGTTACGGGTAGCATTAAAACAAGCCAAGTTAATTAAAACCAGTTTGGTTTTTGCCATTAGTAGTAGGAACAGAATATGGAATATACGCCTCCATGCCAGAGAGAATCACCTCAGCGATGCCCTCAGCGCACTCGAATGGGCCCTGGCCACGGAAGCGGTAATTATTTCGTCACTCGCAGTCTTTTTCTGAATAAAGATTTCATTTACTGTATTTATTTACTTAATATTTATACTATAACCTCGAGAATAATAGAGAGTAATTAGGTCTGGATAGTTAAATAATCCTATATTTTAATTAATTTATTCTTCGTTATTATTTAAATAGGATTAAATAAGTTTTATAAAGACGAAGAATCCTCGTTTAAAATCTCATTCAGAAAACTCCTTAATTTTATAGTAAATTTCGGAGGAAAAAAAATACTCGCGCTTTCAGACACTGAAATCTTCATTCAGAGTCCGTAGATTTAATATTGAGAGTATAGGAGATACAAGGAGTTACGAGGAAATGAAAGAGCCACAACACCTTTACGGGCTACGTCGTGGCCAATGTCCTAACACGCTTCCCGTCAGTCGGCGAAGTTAAGCGATATTGGGTCTGGAGAGTAGTTGGAGGAGAGATCGTCCTCCGCATCCAGTTTCTGTAGCGACCCGTGGTTCAGATCCTAATAAAGCTGTAGGGGTCCTCCGTCATATGGCTTTAGATGCTGCGAAAGAGATTAAAGAACACAACAACAACAACATCATCAAACAACAACAGCAGCAGCTTTACAGCCGACCATTAAGCCTTCGTGCAGACATAAACTCGCAAGAAGCAGCAGCACAAAAAAAAAAAAAAAAAAAAAGCGAGGAGGCTGTTTCCCCCAACACACAACACCCAAACTGGATTAACTTCGAAAATAAAAAAAGGAGAAAATACTCCTCAATTTGCGAGTAAGAAATTACAGGGAAATTTTCTAGAACAATTGGAAACTGGAAATATGTAATCACCATTTATACTTGGATATGATTCAAAGTACCTACTATTTAAGGCTACTTTAAAGGAGGAAACTTATTCCAACGATTAATGTAAAAATGACGAATGCCAAAAAAAGGAGATCGTCAAGCACTTAGTCAAGTTTTTTTTTTTAAAACAAACTATTGACGGAGGTGCTTGAAACGACTTCGGGAGGAAGCTTATTGCAATGATTATTGCAAATACTCGTATTGTATCGTTTGGGGTTCTAATTTACAGCCGTGGTTACGAGTCAGGTTCGCATTTGGTGTAAAAGGTTTAGAACAATCAAAGTTGTTGATCTTGTTGAAAAATTTAAAGACCTGAATTATTTCGCTTCTAAGATGATGTTTCTGCGAGGAATATATATTAAGCTCGGCGAGTCTATGAATGTTTAATTTGTGACGGACGGAAGGAATTAGTTTAGTCGCTCTGGCTTGAACATTTTCAAGCCTTTGTCTTTCAAAAATGAGGACTAGAACTGGGCAGTTCAAGGCGGGGTCTAACCAACGCATTATAAAGGGGAAGAATACGGTACAGAGTTTTCTTTAAATATATCCCACTGTTTTATTACACTTTTTCTCTACTTCAAAACAAAGTCTGAAAAACGTGAGACCATTTGGTTACTTATAAACACCCGAAAGTCCTTTTCCAAATTGGTCGTTGCGAGTTTCTGCCCAAACAGCGAATAGATCGTACGTTGGTTCGTAGTCCCTCTCTGCATTATTTTGCATTTATCTGCATTAAAATTTAAAGGGCATTTGCCAAGTTGTCAACCACTCAACGAGCCTAAGTCTTTTGAATTTTCAAAACATCTTCAACACTGCCTATACAACTTGGTGTCGTCGGCAAATTTTGAAATAGGTATAGGCATACTAAGGACTTATGTCGTTTATACAAATAATAAATAAAAGTGGCCCTCAAGAACTGACCCCTGTGGAACGCTGGCGTCCACCCTAAGACTTTTCTCTTTATCCCAACATTCTGTTCCCTGTCATTAATCCGTTGCTAGATCCACGCAGCCACCGTACGATTCTTACCAAGGGTCCTAATTATTTATTATTATCGTTATAAGTCGCTGTTTTAAAGTCTGAATATATTACGTCTCCTGCCCTTGATCGATGTTTGGAAAGAATTCAAACAGGTTAGGTCGGGTTTGTACTTAAGGAAATCGTGCTGGGGATCGATTTTTAAAATGAATTTAAAGTGATCCACTATCCTTGCAGTAAACATGGGTTCTAAAAGTTTGCTTACGACGGTTGTCGAACTGATGGACCGGTGGCTGCCTTATCTCCTTTTGCGAAGATAGGAATCACGCTGGCCAACTTCCAGTCCCTTGGAACCCTACCTAGGTCCAAGGACTTGTTAAGGTATAGACTAGAAAACTGACTTATTCTCAATCTTTTCAAGAACCCGAGGTGCGGAGGCGTTTGGACCAGGGGACCTGGAGGCGTGCATTTTATTTCTAGGTTAAACAATTTCTAAGCAAGAACAAGCAATGTATTCTAAATTCGTTCCTTCTCTCTGAATGAGGATTTTAGGGGCAGTAATGTTCATACAAAAACAAATGCGAAGAAGAGGGCAACAGCGTGGTAGGATGCCGAGGTTGCATCAGCAGTTGAGAATAAAAGAAGGAAGTAAATGTATGTGCTGGGTAATTGTGATACGGAAGAACGTCGAAGAAGGAGGGCGTATGAAGAGAGCAAGAAAAATGTGGAGAGACTAGTGCGGCAGAAGAAACATAGTTTGGAAGGAGGATGAATGAGAATTATGTAGAGAATAGAAAGTAGAAAGTTAAAGTTGTTCTGGAAGGAAGTGTGGAAGTGCAATGGAAACTAAGAAAGTATAGGAGTAAGGGATGAAAATGGAAGGATGCTCACAGCAGATGCGGATTACGGAAGAGGGGGAAGGAATATTTCGAGGGTTTAACGAGTGGAAGAGTTGAGAGCTGTGCAGTTATAAATATAATAATAATGGGATTTGGCGGTGTGAAGATGACATGTGACAGAATGTCTGAGACTGAGAGTATAACCATGGGTGAAGTGAAAAAACGGCGGTTCGCAAAACGAAAATGTGCCTGAAGACTGGAAGAAAGCAATAAGTGTTCCATTGTACAATATGAAAGGTGAAAGGAGTGAATGTAAGTATTACAGATCTTTTGAGTGTAGTGTAGTGGGGAAAGTGTACAAGGTATACTATACAAAACACTCGCGCGTGTGTATATATATAATATTCAGAGAAGGCCAAAAGTCGCGATGGTCGTTTAGAAATATACAGCAATTAGAAATGAAGAATGTGTTCTAAAGCATATTTACGACGTAATTCACACAAATTTACCAAATAGAAGCAGCTTGGCTTAGGATAATCACCTTCAGCCTAGCCCAGGCTATGTGTATGTAAACAAATTTCATAATGACGTAGGCTATCAAGCCTTCAACATGGCGGACAAGTTCTTTTACCATCGAGGAGAGTTGTGTTTGGGTTCACGAAAATTAGTGGTGCACCAATGAATCGGCCATTTTGGAGGCATCGGCATCGGCCAAATTTAGCCGATTCTCTCGCCGATTCTTTGAAAGTTAAAAAATTTTCATTAGAAAGCAAAATTAATATTTATAGAAAATTGAACATATAAAAACACGATTTTTATTATAATTTATACTCATTTCAAAGTGTAATTATATAAAAATATTTTACATTCACGAAAAGGCAAAGCTTTAAGTTAAGTTGCCCATAAATTTACATTTCCTCTAACTAGCTAATCTCTAAATATTTTATAAACTATTGTAATCTCCTACTCTGTCTTAATAATAATTCTATATTAAGTTGTACTTCATAATTTATATATTAAACCATCTTATTATGTTGACTTTATTTTAAGTATTTTAATAATTTTATGAACCGAAATTACATATCCATTTTTTTATTCAAATTGGCCGCTAGAAGAGACTTGAAATTTTGGTGAAAAATTTTGTTGTTGTTGACATTGTTGAAGAGAGAAATACGTTCAACATAAGTACAAACACTATTTAACATAATTTTAGCTACAGTATATGAGTAACAAATTCTGATGCTGTATATTGTGAAGTGAACTAAGGAAAAGCATTTAAATAAATTTGAAATGTAAAAATATGAAAATTGAAAGTTTTCACATTAGATTAGTAAAATTAATGAAGGGAATTGATTTTTTAAAATGTAGGCAAAGAATCGGCATCGGCTAAATTTTGGAATCGGTACATCACTAGTATGTATAAGGTGACCAGATTTTCTAGAGTTAAAAGCGGGACATCTCCTGAATAATGAGTAGAAAATATTGCACTCGCTTACATCGAATAGCCTACTGGTATAAAACAGGTTAACATAAAATTATATTTACTAAATACACAAAAATAACCTGCTAACTTTTCAATTATCGTACCTTTGACATGTATTTTCCCATGTATTTGCTTTATAGCAGCAAAAGTTCCTTAAAGTCATATTGCTTAAAAGTAGCAGTTTTGATAAAGCGAGATATTTCTACATCCCCTAAAGTTTTCTAGAGGACAGCCGGACATAGCTCAAAAACGGGACAGTCCCGCCGAAATCGGGACGTCTGGTCAGCAGAGCTGGGCATTTGCGGCATTTTTGCGGTACTGCGGTATCTACCGCAAACCGCAAACCGGAACCGCATAACGCAGTACCGCAAAGGATCGCTGAAAGTACCGCAGTACCGCTACCGCATTCAAATGTCCGCGTACCGGTTTGGTGCCGGTTTGGTAGTTTGGTAGTACCGCAGTACCGCAGTACCGCAAAATATGCCGCAAATGCCCAGCTCTGCTGGTCAGCTTATATATATATATATATATATACGTGTGTGTGTGTGTGTGTGTGTAAAACGGAGATGTAATAAAACCAGTCAGTACGAGTCCTGCTATAGCCAACGTCTGAAAACAGAATATGTACGAGTATCTTATGCTGACAATCCAAATTTCAAGATGACGAGAAAATTTAATAAGCGACTTTATTTAATTTTTTTGGTACTTTCCTATTATCCCGGACCCCAGACTTTTTGCCCAAAATATCACAACTTAACCTAACCAATGGTCAAGGGCATACAGTTGACCTAACAGGAAAGCGCCGGTTTTTCTCTTATTATTAATAATCTTTTAAAGTCTCATTATGGACATACAAGAAATACGGTTAGGTCAACTGTATACCCTTGACAGTTGGTTAGGTTAAGATGTGATATTTCGACAAAAAGTCTGGGGTCCGGGATAACAGGAAAGTACCATTTTTTTTTTGTATATATCTGCTTGAATAAATGAACTTAAGCGAAATTTAATTTGGAAAAGTTTAATATGAATTAATAATAATAATAATATCGGGTGACACATTCCTTGGACTTCAAAACTAAAATTATCAAATAAATAATATTGTTGATAGCGTGGATGCGACACTTTTCCTAGAAATTTGCACAATATATACGTATATATATATATATATATATATATATATATATATATATATGACCTACTAAGTAAATTACCCCAATGACTTATTGACCTAAAATGTCACTTCGTACTGGGATATTTATTATGTAGCCTTGTTTCTCTTTCTCTAGGAAACACAGGGTGACTCAAAAAGGTGTTACCGGAAATAACTTTTTACATAAACATTTTTTAAAACATTTTTTAAAACATTTTTTTTACATAAAAAGAAATGTACTTTAAATTCAAGGAAATTAGAAAAATAAAATATTTCGTCCTAAGCTTTTATTTTTGATTACATAAAAGAAACCGTGACTAATATTCTAACTATACCAATACATTATAATGTAAAAACAAAGGACCATTCCCATCGGATCGACAAGACTATAACATTAACACTAAAAAAACTAACTTAATCTAACCCACCATACATTTGTCGATAGAATGTCGAGTCAATCAGACGTCATAATCCCGAAAACAAAGCCCAAAGCCTACCTATACGTCAGTCCAACCCTTTAGATTGAAAAAAAAAAAAGTTCGTTGCTGTATTCCGTTCGCAGTACAACCTAGCGTCTTTTGACGAAATTTATCATACAAAAATTAAATTCTGGATTGAAGAATTTAAAAACTATAATTTTCTTAATATCACAAATCGATTAAGTTTAAAATCTGAAGTTGCCTTTTTGGTAAACAAATATGAATAAAATTTACAAGCTGGAAAAAAAAAGCTCACCACACATCGTCCAACTATTTTGAAGAAGTATTAAAACATGTCCCTCAATAGATAATGAAAAAAAAAATCCATAAATACCATATACACTTTCTTCTTTTCACTGTTTCTCAGTCAGCTGTAAACAGCTGCAAGAACTTGATCAACACATCTTCTGCCTTTCCCAACGCAGCTTTATTCATTTCCAACCAAAGGATTTGTATTATTTTTTTTTTTTTTACTGTCTTTGAACACTTCGTGTAGTTTCCCAGATATTTATTCAAGATTTTTACCCTATAATTTTTACATTAATTTCTTTTGCCTTTATTTTTATACATCGGTACAATCAGAGCTGGGCAGTATTTAAATACGTATTTAAATACATTTGTGTATTTAGAACTGTATTTATAAATACATTGTTTTTCATGTATTTAAATATAGTATTTAAATACTCAAAATATAAAAATGTAAATACTTTTACTGGTTTAATACACGTTCTGTACTAGCACAGTACGACGCGTTGACAGTGTAGTACAGCATGGTTCATGTTTCAACGTGTCAGTTCAATCAGTTGTGTGCCACTCTTAATCGGAAGCGGTTGATTTCTTTATCGTGTGTTTGTCATGGCTTCAACAAGCAAATCCGGTGAATCAAACAGTGATATATCTGCAGATAACAATTTAGTGCACCCCTCTGTTTGATGGAAAATACTTTAAAATTAAATCTAAAGACGGTAATAAGGCAAAGTGCACCTGCTTGCTGTGTAAACACGAAGTCTCTGCTGCAAGCAATGCTACAACGAATCTGTACACTCATCTGAAGGTAAGTGTTTTTTTAGACATCAAAAAATATCTTGAAATTGACCAATAATCGTACAAAACGGCTCTGCCTTAAGTGGGCCTGTGTAATTAACTCGTTGCAATCAATCCAATTTGCGATGGAAAATTCATTGATGAAAAAGCTTTTAAAATCGTCTGATCTATCGAGTTGTGTATTTATTTCGAAATTCACCGTGTCCCCTAAAGTAGAAATTTATCAAAACATGAATTAGTGAATGCATATGTTAAAATTTGTATGTATTTAAAATGTATTTACAAATGTATTTAAATACAATTGATGTATTTAGTATCTAAATACATTCGTAAAATGTATTTAGTATTTAAATACATTTCTACCATGTATTTAGTATTTAAATACATTCAATGTATTTATTGCCCAGCTCTGGGTACAATTACTTTTTTCCAATCACCTGAAACACCCGCTGTTTACACGTTTTAATCTCACACAGCTATTTAAGCCGGGCTAACGACATCTCATCGACAAATATTATGGGTTAGAGTAAGTTAGGTTAGTGTAGGATGGGTTAGGTAACGCTAGGTTCGGTTAAGTTTGTTTGGTATAGGACCATTTAAGCAGGTGCCATTTTACGTTCACATTTAATTATTTCATTATATACCCCATTAATTCCCGTGACTTTCACTTCATCTCGCGTATACTACTCGTTTACCTTCTAATTTAATGTTTTCCACTCTTTGGTGTACACTTACACGTCCCTAAACCAATTGCATTTACATTTGTATCCCGTTCTTCTTCAACTATTTCCCTATTATACTCTTCAACCCTTTCACGACGGGTATATGTTTCTTTAGACAAAACGGTATAAGTTTCATTGTTATTCAAAACTAAATAATTTAGTAACTAGTCACTGAAGCGAGACATTTTGGGTTCCTTTTCCAACAACTAAACGACACCTTTATAAACGTGTAGAAACATTTATGGAAACGTTGCATCGTAATACAATTTATATTATTTCCGGTGGGACTGTTAAGTCCTATCAATTGTGAAAGTTAAATTCTCTCGCGTCTTTACTCGTGTTGCACCGACACATTTTCTTTCTTACCTTCATATTACCAGTGTCGTGCCACCAGACTGACCTTTTGCACTTCCTAACTTCTTTCCAGGATAACTTTCCTACACGTACTACCCATTCATCTTCTTAAGTCTTTATCTGCTCCTTATTTACTTTTCGTCACTTTTGAAAATTGTTCATGCATTCTTTGCAAAACTCTCTACATATTCTCCTTTTATCACTGCTAGGCCGAGTTTCGTCACACTTTTTACCAGGTTCTCTCGCTTTCTTTCACTGCATTCTTCACCTCATCATTCCACTATGCAGTCGCCTTTCTCTTCGCTCCATTTCGTAGAGATCTATCGACATCAGTTATTGTCGTCATTAAATATTCCTTGTGCGGGAAGTATCTATTTGTAACACACGTACTTCCTTCCACGCACAGTTCCTTTATTCTATCGCCATAGCCATTCGTTCCGGGCACACCATATTTTCCAGTCATTCCAGGTTTAGAACCAATACCCACTTTCTCCTTTAGATCACCCATTACACTGACTCTATATGCATTCCCCATGCTTTCAGCCAAATAACTTAATATACTATAAATATAGGGTGTTTATAAAGTCCTTATCTATTTCGGTGAAAACGTAGCAAAAAGGGTAAAATTCAATAATAGCAAGCATACATTTAATTAATACTTAAGCATATGATTCAACATGAGCACCATCAGTATCTCTACAGAGTTCGAATCTGTTAGCAGCATTGCGGAACGCATTTTGGAGCATGACAGGGGTTATTTTTGTAACTGCTGTTACGATACGAGCACGTAAATCTTGCAGATCTGTAACCCTCGTTTAATAGACGTTTGATTTGATGAAGCCCCATGCAAAGAAATCTAAGGGCGTTAAGTCAGGAGGTCGAGCTGCCCAGGGCCTGTTGCCTCCACGTCCGACCCACCGATTTGGAAATCGTTCATTTAGGTACTCCCGAACAATGTTTGCGTAATGACAAGGTGCCCCATCTTGTTGAAAGACAACGGTGTTTAAAATGCCATCTGAATGACGCTGGGACATTTACGTGCTCGTATCGGAACAGCTTTTACAAAAATAACCCCTGTCATGCTTCAAAATGTGTTCCGCAATGCTGCTGACAGATTCGAACTCTGCAGAGATACTGATGGTGCTCATGTAGAATCATATGCTTAAGTATTCATTAAATGTATGCCTTCTATTATATTGGTATTGAATTTTATCCTTTTTGCCACGTTTTCACTGAAATAGATAGGGACTTTATAAACACCCTGTATTATCATTCTCCTACAAATCTATCTTGTTTAACAATCATTGTTACCCTTACCCTTTTAAACTTAAATTTGGTATACATAATTTATACTTCCTCAGGTTTCAGGCCATGATCTTTCATTAGCAAAGCAACATGCCTCGACTTTTCCAAACAAATACAGGGTGTTTCATATGTTTGGAGACATAACCTGTACGTTTCTTTTTTTGTTTTTTTTTCGTCTACGTAAACAGACCAAGAACAAGTGAGGATTTGAAAGCTAAGATAAAACTGGAACTGCAGTGAATTTCTGCTGAAACAATCGAAGTGTTCAGAGACCTTGTCATTTATGAGTAATGAAGTGTCTTGAAGTTGAGGGTGAATAATTTGAACACCTTCTGTAATAGTATGTTCAAAATATTGTTATAAACTTGTATTACTCTTTCTACATAGAGTGCAGTCACGAAATTTCGAAATAATGGGGCGGTTGCGCCGTCCGAAACTCGTGATAATTTCGATCCTCGTGACTATCGGATCTGGTCACCGTAATATGTACGTACAGTCATAAACAAGTGCATGAACAACCTTCAAAAAGACTATAATAAGCTCTAAATAACTAATGCAGCATAATACCCAGTCAATATAAAATATAAAATCTCAGCTAGCAAAAAATACAAAAATTCCCATTTGGAACGAATGGAAGCGGACATTCTGAAACTCAGAACGGAACTGAAATGGCTGGTCGCACCGAAGTGGAGTGCGAGTCACGCCGTGTCTGGCTGAATTTCACGTGATCGGAATTCGAAACTTCGAGATTTCGATCGATCATAGTTTCGAAATTTCGTGACCGCACTATTCCCGATGTCTCCAGACATATGAAGCCCCCTGTACAATGCTTTCGTACAAAATGAACGTGACGGTATTTATTTTACATCAGTATCAATCTGGGCTTTATGAAATGAATGTAAAAATTAACAAAATTAATGCGTGATTTCTGACACTTCCCACCAGCTTCAAAACCGTGAAAAGTCAATGATATGTACGTGTATATATACTGCTGTGCAAATGTTTGACATTTTATATTTTTTCACTTCCATGCATAAGGAACTAAAACTTTGTATTCAATTCAAATACACCTTTAGTGAAAAAATCAAATTCAAATAACCATATTTGTACAGAAAGAATATACCTTCATATAAATGCAGTTATCAGAATCTTCAAAACAGTGATCACAAAAAATCAAGGTAATTAGCCCCTTGCATTTAATATTCAGATATAATTGATGAAACATTGTAATCTTTTCATTGTTATTAAAATCGTTATTTTCATCTCTACAAATCCATTAACCTTCGGGTTACTTTTTGTACTGCAAAATAAAGATCTACCAGGATCAACTGTTTGGTTTAAGCAGAATGGCTGAAATTTCAGTTGAAGACCACCATAGAATTGTTTCTGTATGAAGGAAAAACATTTAGCGAAATGGCTCCCGTCACTCAAATGTTCGAGTGTGGTATTTGAAGCATTATCAACAAGTATGAAGAAACATCATCTAGTGAAAAAAATGAGTCAACATTTATTGACCACATTTGTTGAAGAATAGTGGCCAACAGTTGCTTAACTGTTGCTCAATGATTTTTGGAGTATTGACCGATATTGCTGGCTCCAACGATGTTCCCACTACATATGGGAAACTTTGGGCAACTGTCAACAATATTATCGTAGTGTAGACGTGTCTGGAATCAGTGTTCAATATTTCCCAGCTGGAGGCAATTGTGGTGTCTCGTGCCTCCCATCATAAACGGCAAAAATGTGCGATCAGTGGCCCCAAGATAAAGTTTTCACTTTGATTGATGCCTATTGTAGCCATGAGTGTTTGTGGAATGTAACTGGAAGAGACTATTCTGATCGCAAAAAGAAATATGACGCTTGGGAGGAAGTTGCCAAGAACGTAGGATGTGACGTTCGAAGTGCTGAGAGAAAAATGAAAACTTTGAAAACTCAGTTTATGAATTGTTACAAACGAGCAAGCAGGCGGTCTTCTGGATCTGGCACAGACGCGATCAAGCCAAAATGGTTTGCCTACAGTACCTCGCAGTTTTTGATACAAGGCCGAGAATCTCATAGAAGTAGAGATTCAGTGGATGTCAAAAAGGTTAGTATGCAATTAATGTAACCTCCTCTGCCAACATGCTTGTTACGGAAATGTTGTTACAGTGTGGCCAGGAAACATTGTTGCTCGACATATTGCGCCTTTTCTGGACAACACGTGATGTTGAACTGTTGTCAACACTTGACCAGTAATGTTGTGCAACATGTTGACAACATTTGTTGTAGTGTGTACGCACCTTAAGACTGTACAGCAGTATATACACACACACACACACACACACATATATATGTATATAGTGTATATATATTATATAATCAGTTAGTAGGTGCGCAATAAATTTGTAGAACAGTCAAAACTTTCAAAACGACTAAAGTTACCTCTTAATCTGATAATGCGTGTATTATGCAAAGTACACTTAATAATTGTTATAATTAGCAGTTTTTACGACTTTTTAATTAATAGTTTTGTTTATAGATATACAGGATTAGCCTGAAACTCAAATACAAGACCGGCAAATATGCAAATTTAACAAGATGTCTGAAGTCGAAGGGTTGACATTATGCACACGAGTCAGTGGCAACTGGTGGTCATGGAGACTAGATAGGCCCAAAATTGTCTATAATATATGCTATATAGAATAGAATAGATTACGAAGTGTTAGATGCCCTACTTTCTGCATGTCACAATCGTATAGAATTAATACTATCAATAAAATCCTCTTTCATAGTTTATAGTGATAAAAACAGAGGAGGCCCCGCCTCCCATGCCTCCTTTGAAAAGCCGCCGCTGACGCGAGTTTTCTTAATAAAATTAGAATAAATCTTTTGCCGAGTTTCCTTCTCCTCCTTATTGAGATAATGAGGAAAGTTATTTAAATGAGAGTGAGGGTTGGTTGGTTAAATGAGAGTGAGGGTTGCGTACATAATAAATTTATTTTGATAATAAGAAAATTTAAAATAAGGAATCTTGTTTAAATACAGGAAAATTTTGATAATTGGAAAAGCTTGTTATAAAGGGTGATCCAGAGAAATGGGACCCAAAAGAAACCCCTGTAACTCTTAAAGTATAAGTCCTTTTATAAAATCATACGCATCATTCGAAAGAGGATAGTTACAAGTTTGTACAGGATTGTATAGGTTTTGACAATACAATACAAGACAAGACAAGATAAGATACAAAACAAAATAAAAGTGTTAGTTAAAACTAACCCTTCAAGATGACTGCATGGACTGTGGAACAGCTGCGTTTCATAACTGAGCAATATTATGAGCATGGAAGAAGTGTAGTTTCAGCTCAAAGATCTTTCAAGACAAATTTTCAGATGTCAAAATCACCTTCTAAGAAAGTAATCCGTCGGTGTGTCAGAAATTTTTCCCTAACTGGCAGCATTGGAAAAAGAAAACCAACTGGAAGAGTGCGCACAGCAAGGATAGACGAGATCATTAACAGAACTCATGAAATTGTACAGGATAATCCTAACATAAGCATCAGACGTGCTTCTCAGCTGTTAGGAGTTGGATATGGAACAACACACCGTATATTCAAACAAAATTTAATGCTCTTTCCATATAAAATTCAAACAGTGGCAACAACTAAACGATGGAGATTTCGCACGAAGACGACAATTCTGTCAATGGATCCAACAGAAGGTAAATGACACCACCAATTTTCTAGCAACTTTGATTATGTCAGACGAAGCCCATTTTCACTTGAATGGAACTGTAAACAAACAAAATTGTCGTTTCTGGGCAACAGAAAATCCATTGAATATTACCGAAGTCCCGTTGCATAGTCAGCGTGTAACTGTTTGGTGTGGTCTTACTGCATCTCAGATCATAGGGCCGTACTTTTTCGAGGATTCCACCGGAAACACGGTCACTGTAAATGGTGATCGCTACGAAAAATGTTGACCGATTTCCTTATTCCTAAATTAAGAGATCTTTGTCTAGAAAACCACTGGTTCCAACAAGACGGAGCTACCTGCCATACCACGAGGAACTGCATGGCAGTTTTGCGTCAAACGTTTCCAGGCGAGTTAATCTCAAGATTTGGAGACGTTGAATGGTCCGCAAGGTCTCCGGATTTTTCTCCCTTAGATTATTATCTCTGGGGATATTTAAAGAGTAGGGTCTACAGAAATAACCCAACGACCTTGCAAGAATTGAAGGCCGCCATCACAAATGAGATACAGGCCATACCACCGCACACTCTTGCAAAAGTGATGCAGAACTTACAAGCGAGAACACTGGAATGCTTGGCAACTAATGGAGCACATTTGAAAGGAGTAATTTTTAAAAAATAAATGGATAAATTGCATAGTCAGCGTGTAACTGTTTGGTGTGGTCTTACTGCATCTCAGATCATAGGGCCGTACTTTTTCGAGGATTCCACCGGAAACACGGTCACTGTAAATGGTGATCGCTACGAAAAAATGTTGACCGATTTCCTTATTCCTAAATTAAGAGATCTTTGTCTAGAAAACCACTGGTTCCAACAAGACGGAGCTACCTGCCATACCACGAGGAACTGCATGGCAGTTTTGCGTCAAACGTTTCCAGGCGAGTTAATCTCAAGATTTGGAGACGTTGGATGGTCCGCAAGGTCTCCGGATTTTTCTCCCTTAGATTATTATCTCTGGGGATATTTAAAGAGTAGGGTCTACAGAAATAACCCAACGACCTTGCAAGAATTGAAGGCCGCCATCACAAATGAGATACAGGCCATACCACCGCACACTCTTGCAAAAGTGATGCAGAACTTACAAGCGAGAACACTGGAATGCTTGGCAACTAATGGAGCATATTTGAAAGGAGTAATTTTAAAAAAATAAATATTTCATAATAAACTTGTAACTCTACTCTTTCGAATGATATATAGTTTATATGAAAGGAATTAAATATTAAGAATATTTGGCTTTTTTTTATGGGTCCCATTTATCTGGATCACCCGTATAATGTCGTGTATATCTTTAGTTTTGTTGAGTCTGCAAAACTTTTATTGAAAAGAAGAATATACCAGTAAATCAGTTGTGTATATATAATATAATATATATATAATATATATATATAATATATATAATATATATAATATATAAATTTATGGGAAGTTATAAATTTGATACTGAAACACATATATTGGAATACCAAGATTAGCAATGTTTCAAAGCAGTCTGTAGATATTGCTTCTTCGCAAGCTACACTTTTGTTTCAAATTTAAGAGAGAGGCTACTTTTATTAATATTTTATTAAATATTTCACTGAATACGTAGTGAAAATTTTTTAGTAATTTAAATCCCAATTATATTGACAAAACTTTCTTGTAAATTATTTAAATTTTTACGTAAATACTAATTATAATATTAAATTAAGAGAAGGAAATTTTAGAATATTTATAAGCCTACGTAACATAAGTCTATTTTATCACTGCATTGTGAGTGGAATACTTCTTTTTCAGTCATTTTATCCGTTATTAGAAGTTTTTAATACTTATATATGCATTAAGCTCTATTTTAATTTGTCGATAGACCTATAGGCCTACTATAATCTACCAACTCGCTGTACAGGCTTACCCTTTAGCCTGATGTGACATATTAACTAAGTCACGGGGAAACTGAAAGAGGCCTTTTTCCCTTAAAATATTTTATTAAATTAATACCATAGTTTACTCTTATTACAACACACACACACACACACACACACACACACACACTCGTTTTAACTACTAACTACTAAGGTTTGCTCAACTAAAGCGCTTGTCAAACATGATGTGCCATAGGGCTCAGTTCTGGGTTCACTGTTATTTTTATTATATATAAATAACCTTCCACGTTCATCTGATATACTGAACTTCATAATGTTTGCAGATGATACAACTCTCTCTTTTTCTTGCAAAGATGTTAATACAGCTAAGAATATATTTTATTCAGAATTCATCAGTGTAATGAAATGGTTGACCACCAATAAACACTTCCTAAATACCAGTAAAACAAATTTCATGATTTTTACTAATAAAAGAAAGGAGTGTACTGTAACAAAATTTCTTGGTGTAATGCTAGATAAGAATTTGCAATGGAGTGATCATGTAAATTATATCGCGAAAAAGATTTCAAGGAGCGTTGCTATAATGTTTAAACTTAGAAATGTAGTCCCTAAACAAGTTTTATTGACTCTCTATCATACTCTTGTTCTTCCTTATATAACACACTGCACCCTTGTTCGGGGAAACTCCGCTAACAACGCATTAAATGGTATCTTTGTCATCCAAAAACGAGCAATAAGGTTATTATCTGATGCCGATTTCCTTGGTCACTCTAGTGCATTATTTAAAGAGCTAAACCTACTAAAGCTCAACGATATAACCAAACTGGCACATTTTATTTTTATTTACGAGTGTAAGAACAAAATCATTAATTTGCAGTGGGTAAATAGATATTTTGTAACTCATCAAGAAATCCACTCGTATCAGACCAGAAATAGATCAAAGCTCGTTATACCTCAATTTAGATTGTCTTCATTTCAAAAACTACCCATTTTCATTGGATTGAAACTATGGAATGACTTGCATGCCGATATAAAAAATATTGTGAATGTAAATTTGTTTAAAACCAAGTTGAAATCCCGATTAATAATGGCATACTAACAA
The DNA here is from genome assembly GCA_023014485.1 of Bathynomus jamesi. Classification (NCBI taxonomy): domain Eukaryota; kingdom Metazoa; phylum Arthropoda; class Malacostraca; order Isopoda; family Cirolanidae; genus Bathynomus; species Bathynomus jamesi. The sequence continues at coordinate 359,460 of JAJOZX010004269.1, forward strand.
AAATCTAGGACTAATGTCCACTAATATTGTTTAATATTGTCCATTAATATTGTAATACATGTTTTAACTATTAATAATACTTATTTACTTATTTATTATTATTAATTAATAATAACTAGCTGCTTATTTTTAAAGCCCAGTAAAGCCTAAAGCTTAAGGGCCAAATTAAATAAAATAAATAGTCGAGCTTCAGAATTATTCATGTCATTGTAAATTGAAAAAATGTATTTATTTTATTATTATTAATAAAGGTTATTCTATTCTATTCAATTTTAAGTGGTCTGTGATCACTGATATACAAGTTGCTTCCACCCTCTCTTAATGATACCAAGCCCAATTTTGAGATGGCCCTAAATTTCACTCTCCAGAATTCTATGTTTAAAATGCATCGTTCTGATTGGCTGATTTTAGTTGTAAGTTACAGCTAAAATCAGCCAATCGGAGAGATACCTGTATCTTTGTAATTCTGATCTCACTGATCGCTGGTTTTCTCCTCTCTATCAATATAGGTACCTATAAGTGAGAAATAACGGTTAACATTTTCACTCGATAAATTTGAAAATAGCATTTTTTTTTTTTTTTTTTTAATAATTATCGTTAATTCTATTTGCTACAACCACACACATTTTAAAAATTAATTCTTTACTCAGTAATACAAAAGTTGCAGCTTTACTCAATGATGGTAACCCGAAGTATGATCATAGATTAACTCGTAATATTTCTCCGTCGTCTGTGGTCTGATAATGGGCCTAAATTTCCCTTTTTAGAATCTTATATTTAAAATGCATTACTCCAACTGGCTCACTTTTCCAACTGTAACTTGGTAATTTTGATATCACTGCTTAATTTAAAATACAAAAGTAATGTATTACTAAGAACTAAATTAGATGTTCAAATTGTCTTATTTTTGGACTTTGTTTTGTTGCAGGTAGAATAACAAGCAATGGCTAATATGCAAGCGAGTTATACTCCTGAGGAAAAGAGCTCCACACTTTTCCGCACGAAGGTAACTCCCTTCCATATTAACTAGTGTTGTTCTACCTGCAACAAAAAAAAAGATCTCAAAACAAGACATCAATTTGAACATTTCTTTCGGTTCTAATGTATAACTTTTGTAAATTTAATTTAAAATAAATTCTCCTATGAAACCCAACTTATGGGACACCCTGTATACTTAACGTTATGACAACGACTAATATTTTCATTCGATAACTTGAATGAATGATTAAATAATTAAATTCTTCATTTATAAAATACAATTTTACAATTTTCTTTATTACAATAATTTTGACAAAATAAATAATTGTGAAATTGAACTATTTATTTTATTTAATTTGGCTCTTAACCTTTTAGGCTTTACTGGGCTCTCAATTAAAGATAAAACATTGCTTTGTAGATAGTAATGATTGATAACACTGCCCAACAAAAAAATATTTTTTGCTGGTGATTTAATTCTAAGACCTGTTTCTGGATAATATTGATGTGCTGATTTCAAAAATTACCTTAGATTTTGTCCATCACATCAGGTTTTCGTACAATGTGCAATGCAATATGCCTATTTTGGGTGATCTATGAAGGGCACTTATCTAAATTGATGATTTATGAGACCTGTTAACAGCTGTTTTGCTGTTAAAATTTTATCTGTGGAATACGCAAATCTGTGCATTAAATCTAAAGGTCATGTACAACATATTAAAATCTTGGGTATCTGTGATTTCCCCAGGTGTGAGCGTGACGTCATGATCATGGATTCATTTTTTGCTTATTTAAACACTTTTAATCACTTTGTGTCAATATTACCATTGTACAGGGTGTCCCGTAAGTCTGGACCCATAGGGAAAAATAATAAAATTACAAAATAGTCCAAAAATTTATTTATAATATATATTTTTTTATTATTTTTATTATTATTTTTATTTTTTTTTATTATGATCTTACTCCGCTGGAGTTTTATTTGTGGGGCCACTTGAAAGCCAAAGTGTACGAGGTCAAACTTCAGAACATTTTCCACCTTAAAGCACGCATTGTGGAGGCGTGTCAAGAAATTTCTGCGACTGTGATTCAGAAAGTGCTGTCGCAGTGGAGATTGCGTCTTCAACTATGTGTGCGACACAACGGCGGACACTTTGAACAGATTATGTAATAAATTTTTGGACTATTTTGTAATTTTATTATTTTTCCCTATGGGTCCAGACTTACGGGACACCCTGTATATTAAAGTTCACTCCCTGCACAATTGTTTACTTTTCCATGCTGATTCTGAGTATGTTAAAACTTATTTTTTGAAAAGAAAAAAAATTGAGCATAACCCTGCCAAAATGCGATATCTCCGTATTTGATTGCTCGAAAACCTGACGTGATAGGCAAAAACTAAGGTGATTTTTTAAATCAGCACACCAAAGTTACCTAAAAACGTGTTAGAATTAAATCAGCAAAATTGATGTTGGGCAGTGTAATATATGAGTGATGAATAAGAATTAATAATTTCGGATCTATAAATGAAATAATAGCTTTTATAAATATAATAATAAAATTTTCGTTGTTACAATAATACAATATTACAATTTTTGGATCACCTGAAGATCAGGGCCCCCAGCCTCCGTTAGTTAGCTTTATAAGGCTAACTAACGAAAATATCACGACTTAACCTAACCAATCGTCAAGGGCGGACAGTTGACCTAACGATTGGTTAGGTTAAGTCGTGATATTTTCGTTAGTTAGCCTTATAAAGCTAACTAAAAAAAGGCTGGGGTGACGGATCTACAGGTGATCCCAATTTTTATGTTACACTAATATAATAATACGAGTAATATTGTTAATTGGACTATTTGTTTTATATAATTTAACCCTTAATACAGAATGGCTACAAAGTCCCTTTGCAGTGAAATTACAGCATATTTGTATGTTGCCTTTATTTTTCATGCAAAGGGACTTTGTGGCCACCCTGTACATGACGTACACGTCGCATTCAAATTTATTAATACAGAAATAGAGTATGGATTGAGCTTAAATTATTATTATTATTATTAAAGATTAAACTTAAGTTTAATTGAAAACTTACAAATAGCATTTTTCCTTAATATTTTTATTAATTTAATTATATTTAATTTTATTCGGAAAACTACGCAGAAGTGAATTTCATTGAGACGATTAACTTAAGCTTGGATGTAATGCGAGAAAGCCAGAATGAATATTTTGTAGCTAAGGTGAGGGAAGAAACGCGCTCCCGAGTAAGTACTGTAGTGTTGTTCAAACACAAAACGACTTAAGTAAATATACTATTTTTAAAAATATTTTAAAAATTCTTTCTCGTAAATAAGTTTTGGTTTCAGGTTGGTGGTACTTGTTTTAATTTGGCAGACTAGCGTTGTGTTTCTGGCTATGTTTGGCTATGTTTTACGTATCTGTCCTTGCTTTAACAAAAACAGACGGGCATGCGGCTAAAAGTACATAATTAATCAGACACGCGTTCTTCCGTTTATATTATATATATATATATATATATATATATATATATATATATATATATATATATATATATATATATATAGGAGAAATCCAATGACAAGGAGAAATGTAAATGCCATGAAAAGTCTTCTTTAATGCGCAACGTTTCGAGCAATACGCTCATCTTCAGGCTGTTTAATAACAATGTGAAATTAAAATCAATATTGAATGAAAAACAAAACAGAAAATTTCTATAACCTATTCGTAAAGACAAATTTTAAAAGACTGAGAAAAGAGGGTTAAATTCTAAGTTATACAGATTTACATATAAAATTAAGAAGTTATTTTAAATACATGTAGTAAATGTGAAATTAATACACTGGAAAAATTACCAATAGTACACTGGAACTATCTACCTTACACTGCAGTATCCGAGGCTGACTAATTTGAGCAGAGACAAAGAACGGGAAACACGAGAGATGGCGAGGGCGATTGGGGAAGGAGGGATTATAAGGAATTGGGGAAGGAGGAGGGATCATAGCAAATTGAGAGGGACGGCCGATGAGTCAACATTCAGACTAGGGGACAATGCTTTAATGAAAAGCGATTCTAAAATTCTTAGTGAGTTGGGACAAGTATTACAACCAAGAATTTTAAAATTGTCTAAAGTGACATCAATTTTACATTTAATGCTGTGTTCACGAATACTCGAGGCTTCTTTAGTTTTTAAAATTTTACCTGTTCGGCCACTTATTCCCATATGCGAATAAAATCTAGCCCTGAGAGAGCGAACAGTGCTGCCGATGTAATTCCCAAGGAGACACCTGGGGCAGGTAAATAAATATACAACACCGCTACGCAACGAGTCAGGGGTTCGATCCTTCGCTGAGAAAAAGCTACCTAAAGACGTTTTATTAATAAATATGATGCGGAAATCAGTATGATAAAAAAATTTCCTTAACAATTTTGTAAATTTAAGCTTAAATTCCTTATTCAAAGGACCCATTTCAGGTACCAAGAAATATTTTATATCCTTCGGCACTGTAATACATGGAAGTTGAGGGCTATAAACATTATCCTAAGTGATCTTACTAAATTCAAACAAATTCTAGAACCTGTAAATAAAGTCATTGTAAGGTTAGAAGACCAGGTTAATAGATTTCTGTCACGACTAAAGTCCTTAAAGATAATAAAAAATGATACTTACTCTCAGTTGTTCGCATCTGGTGCTAATCTTGCTCAATTATACTGTCTGCCTAAAATCCATAAAGCTGGAACACCTCTCCGTCCTATTTTAGCTTCGTATAACTTACCCACCTTTCAATTGGCAAAATTTGTTGTTCGTCTCCTGTCCCCCTTTGCGAAAAATGCTTACACTATAAATAACTCGTTTGAATTCCAAAAAGACCTCCTTGGTAAAAACTTCGATTCAAAAAGTTTTTTGTCAGTTTTGATGTAAAGTCACTTTTCACAAATGTACCTGTATCTGAAACTATTGCCATTATTTTAGATAGGGTTTTTAGCTCAGTTGATAATTTTCATGGTTTTTCATTGTCTCATTTGAAGGAACTTTTAGAATTGGTCTTCAAACAATGCTATTTCACTTTCAACAATAAGGTTTACCAACAAATTGATGGGGTAGGGATGGGATCACCAGTCGGACCGTTAGCAGCTGACTTTTTTATGACTCATTTAGAAAGTGTAATTTTTAGACAATCTCCCACTCATCTCAAGCCAATTTTCTATCGACGCTTCGTTGATGATTCGATAGCAGTCTTTGATAATGCGGTACAAGCGCAACAATTCTTTAACTTCCTAAATTCTTTGCACCCCAATATAACGTATACAATGGAAACAGCAAAATGGCTCCCTCCCCTTCTTAGATCTTTTAATTTCGAAAAACGGTGATTCTATTACTACATCAGTTTACAGGAAACCCACTTTCACTGGTTTGGGCATGAATTTTTTTAGTTTTACTGATTTCAACTATAAGATGTCTTGTATTAAAACTCTCCTGTTCAGAGGATATAATTTGACCTCTAATTTTACCTTACTTAATGATGAATTTAATAATCTAAGATCATACTTTACTAATAATAGTTTTCCTGTTCATATGTAGACAAACTAATTAGATCCTTCTTAAATAATGTTTATAGCCCTCAACTTCCATGTATTACAGTGCCGAAGGATATAAAATATTTCTTGGTACCTGAAATGGGTCCTTTGAATAAGGAATTTAAGCTTAAATTTACAAAATTGTTAAGGAAATTTTTTTATCATACTGATTTCCGCATCATATTTATTAATAAAACGTCTTTAGGTAGCTTTTTCTCAGCGAAGGATCGAACCCCTGACTCGTTGCGTAGCGGTGTTGTATATTTATTTACCTGCCCCAGGTGTCTCCTTGGGAATTACATCGGCAGCACTGTTCGCTCTCTCAGGGCTAGATTTTATTCGCATATGGGAATAAGTGGCCGAACAGGTAAAATTTTAAAAACTAAAGAAGCCTCGAGTATTCGTGAACACAGCATTAAATGTAAAATTGATGTCACTTTAGACAATTTTAAAATTCTTGGTTGTAATACTTGTCCCAACTCACTAAGAATTTTAGAATCGCTTTTCATTAAAGCATTGTCCCCTAGTCTGAATGTTGACTCATCGGCCGTCCCTCTCAATTTGCTATGATCCCTCCTCCTTCCCCAATTCCTTATAATCCCTCCTTCCCCAATCGCCCTCGCCATCTCTCGTGTTTCCCGTTCTTTGTCTCTGCTCAAATTAGTCAGCCTCGGATACTGCAGTGTAAGGTAGATAGTTCCATTGTTCCAGTGTACTATTGGTAATTTTTCCAGTGTATTAATTTCACATTTACTACATGTATTTAAAAATAACTTCTTAATTTTTATATGTAAATCTGTATAACTTAGAATTTAACCCTCTTTTCTCAGTCTTTTAAAATTTGTCTTTACGAATAGGTTATAGAAATTTTCTGTTTTGTTTTTCATTCAATATTGATTTTAATTTCACATTGTTATTAAACAGCCTGAAGATGAGCGTATTGCTCGAAACGTTGCGCATTAAAGAAGACTTTTCATGGCATTTACATTTCTCCTTGTCATTGGATTTCTCCTAAATATTAAATTGAAGCTCTGTAGAAGCAACCCGCATGACTATATATATATATATATATATATATATATATATATATAGTACTGGCCAAATTATTAGGAATTTTTTAAAAATTTCATTTTTTGGTATAAAATGTTAAATTAAACCAATTTTAAACGTTGAAAAGTTATTTATTTCTACACAAGAATACATGGTCATTATTTAGCAATAGTTTAGTACTTAGTTTGACCCCCCTTAGCTGCCTTAAGGGCTGCGACACGCTTCGGCATGCCATGAATAAATTTTTTGCATAATTCCTTAATACGTGTAGAGTGAAACCAGACTTGAATAAGTCGCTCTATGAGTTGGTGTTTTGTTGTTATCGGCGTTTCATGGATTACGTCCTTTAAAATACACCATAAACTTTCGATTGGGTTCATGTCTGGAGAATTTCCAGCCCATGGGAGCAACCGAACACTATTTTCATGACACCATTTTTTAACCGACTTTGCCGTGTGGCATGGAGCTGAGTCTTGTTGAAAAATCCAACGTCTATTACCATACCATTCCCTTATTTGAGGCAGTAGACGTCTTCTTAGTACTTCTATATACTTGACTTGGTTCATATTCCCCTCAACAATGCTCAAACGACTAGTTCCATGCACAGAAATTGCTACCCAAACCATGATCTTTTGTGGAAATTTCACCGTTTTCATCAGACACTCAGGCAAAAATTCTTCTCCAGGCCTCCTTCTTACACTTTGAACACGATCGTCAAGCACGGCAATCGTTGACTCATCGGAGAACACCACCTGCAATCAAAGAAAGCCCTGTGAAAGAGTCAGTGCATAGCGTATGAAGTACAGCTAAAACGAAGTACAGTATGACTTGCTGCTTTACAGATATTTTTACTGCAGTTTTATCACGTACTGTAAATACACTTCTATGCATACTGTATTTACTGTATTAACATTCTATTTAATGTTAAATATTATTCTTACCTGTTCCCAATCCTCACTAGTCCAGTTAATGTGTTCCTTTGCCCATGCAAAACGTGCCTTCTTCATAGCCTCAGTGAGCCTGGGCTTCTTCCTTGGGCGGTAGGCTTTGAAGCCGGCAGTTAGAAGCCTCCTGTTGACTGTTCTACGACTAATATTGATGCCATCAGCCGCTAGACTACTGGAAATGTTTTTGCAAGTAGCTCTTCTATTTCTAAGAGACAAAATTGCAATCTGTCTATCAGTTCTTGGAGTCGTTACCCTTTTTCTGCCGCATCTTCCAACCCTTTTGGGGCCTACATTTTCTCCAAATACCATTTTTTCTTAATACGAAGTACTGACTGTGGTGAAACATGGAGTTTGGCAGCGATTTCCTTTTGTTTAAGTGTAGAAGAAGTTAATAAAACCTGTATTTGCCCAATTTTCCGTGGACTCAAGTCATTCTTTCGCCCCATTTTCAAATTCACTTAAAAACTGTAACAAATAATTGCCGAAATTGGGTAAATACACTATTTAAATTAAACGGTAGTTACAATGACACGTAAAAGAAAGAGAAACACACCCGCATCGCACGACAACCAAACGACAACTGACGAACAAACACACGCTTCGTTCGACTAAAGAATTATGCAAAAAATTGATTCATGGCATGCCGAAGCGTGTCGCAGCCATTATGGCAGCTAAGGTGGGTCAAACTAAGTACTAAACTATTGCTAAATAATGACCATGTATTCTTGTGTAGAAATAAATAACTTTTCAACGTTTAAAATTGGTTTAATTTAACATTTTATACCAAAAAATGAAATTTTTAAAAAATTCCTAATAATTTGGCCAGTACTGTATATATGTATATATGTATATATGTATGTTATTATATGTATATATATTATATATGTATTATATATATATATGTATATATATATATATGTATATATATTGTATATATATATATATGTATATGTATGTATATGTATATGTATATATATATGTGTATATGTATATGTATATATATATATATATATTATATATATATATGTATATGTATATATATATGTATATGTATATGTATATATATATATATATATGTATATGTATATATATATGTATATGTATATATATATGTATATGTATATGTATATATGTGTATATAATGAATAAAACCACGAAGGAAAAAAGAAACACAAAGGGGTGCTCAAGCGCTTTCGTCTAATGACATCCTCAGGAACACTTCGTGGTTTTATTCATATAAATACTTTTCACGTGTCACTTTCGTGAAATAATTTTTCATATATATATATATATATATTGTAAAGGAAAAACCTCGATTTCCATCCTCAGCTAGCTGAGCCAAAGTTGATCATAATGATACAATATTGAATAACGTTGTAATAACAGATTAACACTATAAATAACAATTAATGTCACATACTAAAATTAGGCTAACATTTTAAGTACTTAACGTACCATAATGAATTGACAACATTATTAAATGTCAAATTTAAGAGAGAAATGGAGTGAATTTGGAGTCTTTCAGCTAAATCCGGGGAGCAGCCAAGAAAGTTATGTCTTCCGGAGGAGCTTTCAACCGAAACTCAAGCGAAATAAGTGTATTGTTCGCTAAATAAATACTAAATAGATAGTTGGTTGTTAAATTATATGTAGTTCTTGGGAGAGAGGAATGATTGCTCATTAAAGGTTGGCTTTAAATGATGTATGAAAAAGGATTTAAGGAATTTAAGGTCTTGTTATACGAGAACTTTTGCTGGGGTTTAAAGTTTCTAATATTATGGGGATGGTAGTATTTCTCTGGATGGTTTCGGATAGATAAGTACTCTGGTTGGGAAAGTGGTTGTTCAGTTCTATAGGATATACCTTTGCGCTTGCCAAGTCTCTCTAATTTGATTGTAGAGAACTGTTTGTCCTACAGAGCTGGCCTTTGTCAGCACTCAGCACAGGAATACAAAGGACAATAACAGACCGCCTGGTCCCCTACGAGGCTGTCTGTTGATGAAAGTGGTTGAAAGGAAGGAAAGAAATTGAAAGATAAAGGGTGTTGCAAAAGTCGTGGTGCCTTTTTCAGGATTTTTATCACATTTTTAAAGAGTTGTATTTTTCTAAAGAAAACGTAAATTTAGAATTGTTTGTCCAAAAGAGAACTGGAAAGGCTGGTTTGTTGAAACGTCCTATTCATATTTTATTATTACATCTTCGTTGCCTCTAGAGTTTTTATGGTATGCGCGCGAAGAAGTCAATCTCGTATGTGGCGTCGTGTTTGCTGATGTTCGCAACGTCAAATGTCGGTTCAATAATTCTAAAAATCGATGTCGATGTCCTGTACAATCCCATTAACCCGAAATGAATAAGCGAAATTTTGCAAATTTCTGTAAACACTACTCAGAGGTGGTCTGCCAAAAATCCTGATTTCCTGGAAAACACACCACAACTTTTGCAACACCCTTAGAAACGAGGAAGATTTCGGGTATTTTGGTAGTTGAGTGAAAAGTTTGTATTGAGGTTGGCTTAATGGTTACGAGCTTTAAGCTTCACTTCAAATGTTACTGTATGTCGAATGTGGATTTCGATATGACCAGGATGGGCTTAGTTGGGAACAATTTGATTATTCCCGTGTTTTTTTTTTTTTTCCCCAGAGAACCCCACTTCAAAAAATTGGATTTTTGCTTTCCAACAAATTGTGGTAAGATTGTAAAAACTTGTATTCTACCTAAAAACATTTGTTAAATTTATATAAAAACTTTCATTCTTTCATACTTTTTGTATTGTCCAAAAAGATCACGAGAAATTGTGCAGAAAAAAATTCTTAAAACAATTGAAAAATGTTCATTATAATTAATTTGAAAACTTAATACTGAGGTAATCTCAAGGTTAAATGTAATAAGGGAATAATAGACTGGATTGAAATGAAAGTTTTTATTTGGCATTTTATAAATTCTATAAATACATCATACCTTAATGATGGTTACTCCTATTAACCTTCACACTTCTACGTGTCAGTTCTTATCTTACCTAAACTCCTCTCCAAGCAGTTTTAACATTCTCCTTTAAATATTTATAAATGATTTTTTAATTTTTCATGAAATTGATTTAAAGTTGTATGATAATGATTGTATAAAAGAATGAATTGTATACTAGGTCTAAGATTTTTAGTTATTTATTGCGTAAACCAGGGTAAAACTTAAACCACATCCCAACTGTACTTGAATTACTGCCGTACTCTCACGCGAGATATTGCGAACTTATACGCGTGGCAGAAAGTCATTTTAATTTTTATGTTTCGGTAAGTTTGTCTGGCTTTGGACACCTTTGTTTGTGTCAGTCATCTTCCTGTTTATTTTTGTTGTAAAGCGTAAAACATTTTTTAAATAACTTTACGTTCTGATCAACTTTTAACTTTGCTTCATTTGTCATTATTTGTTACTTCGTTAAAGGGGTTTGTTTTTACTGGAATTTGAGATTTAACTGGTTTTTTTTTCATACATAACTAGAGGGTTAACTCTGTGGAATACTTTTCTCATTAGTTAGAGATAGGCCAGCGTTCGTAGTTCAGTAGGTAACACCGTTGCTCTGTAAGTGAAAGTGATGCTGAAGTCGGGTAGTCGAATCCCGATAGTGCTGATAATAATAATAATAACAACAATAACAACAGGGTCGCATTAGTTGGTCTGAGCACTATGTCACTTTCTGGCCTTCTTGACTGATTATTATTATTATTATTATTATTATTGGGTAAAGATAGTGAGATATGATTTTGACTTTTTTTTTTTTAAATGTGGGAATTTTTTGCCCACCTCAATATGGTACATTGGTACAATGTGTTGAAATGGCGTCTAAACTAAGGTAATTTTATTTGAAATAAATATAAAATTTAAATACAAATAAACAAAGTTTTACTTGATGGATATTCTGAAAGAATTTGCTACATAAACACTTTCATGGTGAAAGACCAACCAATTACAACACTATATTTCAGTTCGCGCCTTCATTTTTATCAGTGTTGAGGCGTTGTGATGAAAATGTTCTTGTAATGGTACCATAGAAAAGAAGTCTAAGGGGGATTACGTTGGGTGAACGTGGTGCATGATCACCGAAGTTTTCCTTCTCTCTCATTCCATTTTCCTGAGAAAGTTTGTTCAAATATTCTCTACCATTCTAATGGTAGTGGTAATGACTAATGAGCCTTATCCTTTTTGAAAATTGTAGAGGGGGTGAGAGGAGTGGGGGAGTGCCAGTGTCGATGGGGGTGTCAACCCCCAAAAGTAGAAAATTAAATATAGAGTAACCTTGCCTACCCTAAACTTGAAAGTAAAATTATGCGTATGTATATATATATATATATATATATATATATATATATATATATATATGTATATGTGTGTGTGTGTGTGTGTAAATGCCGAGCACTTCTATGACAACTGCGCCCACAAACCAAGCTGCAACATTTTGCCTCATTTGTAGGATTTGATGTAGACGGGAATTGTTACCGTTGTTCTCCTATACCTCGTAAGTATCTACGCATGACTGCTCAGGTGCTATGCGTAGAAAAATACATGGCGTTGAATGATGCCAATCGCTTCTATGCACCCGTTATACGAATATAATTTATATGGAACCATGCCTTTTTACCCCAGGTGGGTGGGCAGTTGCCCACATACAGAAAGATTTCAACCACCTAATAAAATAAAAGCGTATACATGAGCGTATACATTTGATTTGATTTGTGTTATTTGTGATCAAATACAAATACAAAAAAAAAACTAATTTAACCTACCCACTAAAATTATCTTAGAAGTACCCCTGCCTCGACGTCCGTCCTTTCACGCATCTTCCGAAGTTTTTAAGTCAACCTTCTTTCACGCAATGATAACACATCAGAATGCTAAAGTGCTTCATGGATATTCTAACGAGAGTATCACGGGGGTTCGTAATGCTAAAGACGTCTTGGAGTATGTATCGAGTTTAAGCTATGTTAAAGAATATAGCCATGGTGAAGTGAAGGACCTGACGCTCGGTGAAGGAAAACAGACTCTGGATTACGAAACTTGTTGACGAATAGGAATACAAATTTAATTACGCCATATTACACCTCACCGATTACATCTCCGGAACAAAAAACGTCAACCTAGTGATTATGGATAATTTATAATATTTTTACCACTACTGTACATCAACGTTTCCTACGATGAGGTGTCTAGTGAGGTTATATCTAAAGGCTTGTGTACCTTTTTAGTAGAACTTGGTGACGAATACCTTTTGTTCCCCGAAGTGGAACGGTATGGACACAGCTATTTCTCGAATAGAGGCCCTCAATATTAATTGAATTACTATCGATTCCTTTAACGTGTTTTACACAAGTATTTATACTTTTACCCTTTTACTTCATACTGTATTATATGCATGTTAACTGTGAGTTGCGATACGAGTCAGCCTTACATTGAAACACTACTGATTTGGAAAACTAATCTAAAGTCCTTCAGTAAAAACAATGTTAATAACGGACTAGTGCCTATTCGTTACCGTTTCATCCTCGAGAGACTATCAGAAATATCCGCTTTCCTCAACCTGAAACATTTATTAAGTGCGCGAGTTGATTAAATGCGTTATTTTGACACTGCTCTCGAGCGCACCTCTACATTTTTAATCGAGGATTTTTATGAAGTGTAGAGAACGAAATGGAGCTTGGAGAATATTTAGAAGACACATCCCCTGAGAAGTACCACTTGCTTTGGGACGCTGGTCTAGAATTTCTTTATATACGCTCTAACTGTCGTCACGATTTAGAATATTTCCTTATACATCGATATGAACTCTGAACAGTGTTCAGTTGAAAAGAGAGTAAAATCTTACTTAGAGCATGTTGTGTATACATTGACTTTTCATGATAATATTGTAATATCCAACCGTGTACTCGAGCAGGCTTTTGAATTTACTGTATATGTTCAACGATTAAGAATTATGAAAATGTTATGTACAATTGTAAAGTAGGAACAAAAATAATCCTAAATGATCTTAAGGCTCTGTATATCGAGTATAGAAACCCTCGTACATTAAATGGGGAGTTATTTCTAAAAAGAATTGATTGTATTATACAAAGCAATGAGAGTGTAACTATTTCCACCATTATTTGTGAGTTTACTATACTTATAAAAATAATTTATTGACACATTAATAAATATTGTATGCAGATGTGATGTATTATTATTTCTAAAAAAGAATTGTATTATACAAAGCATTGAGAACGTAACTATTTCAACCATTATTTCTGAGTTTACGACTAAAAAAAATAATCGCTTGTTTGACATGCTAATAAATATTGTATGTACATATGTTTTTATTTACTTCTCACTCGTTTTTAAATTATGCCTATGTATGCGTCTTAAGATGGTCATCCAGGATAGTTTGCGGTGGGCGCAGGTCGGGGTTCGACTTCCGATGATGTAATATCAGTATTATACCCAAAGGTGGGCAGGACCGAGTTCCAAAAGGACCGAACTCCAGGAACTCGGTCCCTTTTAAGGACCGTGAGCGGGAAAGTCGGTCCTTTTCTCAGTGAGGACCGAAATGAGGAGCGACGGTCCATTTTTAAGTAATTCCGGACGGTCTTTTTTAGGGATTTTAGTGTGTTTAGTGATTATTTGAAGTTCTAAAGAAGATGGATCGTTTCCTCCAGAAGACTCAGAAAGAGACTGAGACTGAACTGAAACTTGTTTCAACACCTGGAGGAGACGAAGAATCTACTGATGTTAGTGCTTCAACTTCAAGTCAAGCAACTGGAGCTCCTAGCGGAAGAACTGAACCCGGCAATCCCTGGCCGTACCTGGACAAATACTTTGAATACCTGGGCCCCAAGGGTGAGCAGAACCTGGAGTACAAGTGCTTGCTGTGTTCATCAAGTTTAACACGCCTATCCCATCCAGTGCCGCCGTGGAGAGGCTCTTCTCTTTGGGAAAGGACGTCCTCAAGCCGAAAAGGTCAGGGCTCAGTGACAGCCATTTTGAAATGCTAGTCGTCTTGAAGGGAAACTCAAGCATTTAACTTAATAACTTTTTTTCATCATTTATGTATTGTATTAATTATAATTTACGTTAATAAAATTAAAGATTTCCGGTGTCTTTAATTTCATTTTTCATTTTAATAAAATTTTTCACTTATATTATATAAGGACCGAGGACCGAGTCGTTCCTAGGTCCTATCTTCAGAAAGGACCGGACCGGGACCGTCGGTCCAGTTTGAGGCAAGGACCGGGACCGTCGGTCCTTTTTGAGGCCCGGGTGCCCACCTTTGATTATACCTACGGCAGTATTGTCGTGGAATCTATATTGTATAATCATAGTAGCAATGGGACGGTGCTGATTTTGCTTATATATATATATATATATATATATATATATATATATATATATATATATATATATATATATATATATATATATATATATATATAGAGCACCTATAATGGTTATGAATTTAATGTAATGGCCAGTTATTGTTACCACTTTGATGCGTAAATTGGTACTATGTATAAGGAATGATGATAATTGCGATTAATCGATTATAAGTGATTGTTATTAATAGTTAATGATAAATGCTTTGGCCGAGGTCACCAGACCTTTTAGAATTTAGATGAAAGAATGTTATTAAGTTATTAATTAGGTTGATTGATAGAATGAGTTTTCTTCCTTTATTACACAAAATAAATTATTTATGAGAGAAAAACATGTCTTACACTTGAAATAATAACGTGCGAGGTGATGCTTGACTAGTCTTTATATAAAGTTAGGTGAATGACAACGGGGCCGATGGGGCTGCACGAATGATGTTTACATTGCGAAAGTTCTGATATCACTGGTTGGTCTGAGAGAGAGAAAACAATGCGAAGCCGCGTCCAGTTGTCTTGAGGTCTTCCCGCACTGTGACGTCATTTTATGGTGCCTGTGTGACGTCATCTTCATCGTGTTTGGTTTGATGAGTTATATCGCTAATTGTGTTGATGGAATATTGCTGCAAACGTCTCTGCCACTTCAGTTGGTCACCACACACACACACACACACACACACACACACACACACATATATGTATAGCGGCAGAGACGCCTTCAAATACTTTCGGATTTCCACTTCACAATAAGTCTGCTGTTCCATCGACACAGCCGCGACCAAGATGACGTCACATCGTGAGACTCCCTCAAGCATTTCTTCAGCCCTGAACGTCACACCTCGATCTCATTATAAGGGATTCCCGGGCACGACGGCTCGATCGCATCTCATCTTGCTCTCCAGTGACATGAGAGATCTCACCATGTAACAACGTGTAACAGGCTCCATTGGCCTGGTGTCATTCACCTAACTTTATATAAAGACTTTCATTACCTCGCGCTTTATTATGATACTGAAGTCATTATTCAAGTGCCCATTTATAACATTTCAATACAACTTTCATTCAAACTGCAACGTTTGTTTAAATCAAATCTCTTCTTTTTTTAATAATGGAAGAAAACTCACTCTATTAATTTCCTTAACATTTTCTCTCTCTCTCTCTCTCTCTCTCTCTCCTCTCTCTCTCTCTCTCTCTCTCGCTAATGGCGAAAGTGCGCGCGCTGGGTATCGGTGGGGAAATAGGTAGGTGGATTGAAAACTGGCTGAGGAATAGGCGGCAGAGGGTTGTAATTAAAGGGGCTAGTTCGGGTTGGGCCTCGGTCACTAGTGGGGTTCCTCAGGGTTCCGTTTTGGGGCCACTGTTGTTTATCATTTACATAAATGATATCGACGGTGGCATCGTCAGTCGGATCGCGAAATTCGCTGATGATACCAAGCTTGGGGCCAATGTTGGGACGCCCGAAGCGATCGAGGAACTGCGTGCGGACCTAGGTAGGATAGGAGAGTGGTCCGAAAAATGGCAAATGCCGTTTAACTTGGGTAAATACAAAGTGATGCACATTGGCTACGCCAATCCCAAGTCGGACTACTCGATGTTGGGTAGTAATATCGAGGTGACTGATTTAGAAAAGGACTTGGGTGTGCTAATTAGCAGCGACCTTAAGTTTACGAAACAGTGTGTAGAGGTGGAAAAGAAAGCCCAGAAACTATTGGGTTATATCAGGAGGCAATTTCAGTTTCGGAACAAGGAGATTGTGCTCTCACTGTACAATTCCCTTGTTCGGCCGCACCTGGAGTATGCTGTGCAGTTCTGGTCGCCCACCCTCAGGAAAGATATTGTGAGGCTGGAGCGAGTGCAGGCGAGGGCCACAAAGTTAATCCCTTCCGTTAGGCATATGGGCTACAATCGACAGTTACGCGCCCTGAACTTGTTTTCGCTCGAAACTCGGAGGCTGCGCGGTCAACTGATCGAGGTTTTCAAGCTCTTACGCGGGTTCAACGATATCGATTTTACAAGTATGTTTAGTTTAAATGATAACCCAACTCGCAACAATGGTTGGAAGTTGGATTTGAAACGGTTTAGGACTAGTGTGTGGGGGAATTACTTTACGTATAAGATCTGTGACACATGGAACAGGTTACCTTCGGAAGTTGTGAACAGTTCCTCCGTGGATCAGTTTAAGAAAAGGGTAGACGAAATCTTGCACACTATTTGAGTGTGTAAAGACATTTAGGACCTCAGTCTGCGGAAATTTCTTTTCCTATAAAATAGTTAATATCTGGAACCAACTTCCCTCAGAGGTTGTTTCCAGTCAAAGTGTAAATCTGTTTAAAAATAAGCTAGACAAAGTACTGAACACACTCATAGTTTAAGATTAAAACCTCAGAAAACTCTGCAGGAGTTCGCTTGCTCGGTGTCTCTGTGAGCAAGCTAAATATAGAGCTATTTATATATTCTCCACTTTCCTGTAAAATTTCCTTGGCTACTTTTCCAGGGTCAAGGTATTTTCTTCAACCTTTTTCCGTACCTGCCTCTGGCAGGGAGGGAGCGGAGGGTGGGGAGAGAGCCTTCTACTTTTCTATCCAGTTTTCTACTACTGCTAGGATAGTTGAAAGAAAAATAAACTTTTAATAACAGGAACAGTTTCTCGGTGGATCAGTTCAAGAAAAGGTTAGACCAAATCTTGCACACTATTTGAGTGTAGAAAATTTTTCCTGGCACCCGTTGCCATTGGTACCTCCTCGGTATGGGCCGCAAGGCCTTTTGAGGTACTTCTTTTCCTTGTAACTCCTTGTAACTCTCTCTCTCTCTCATATATATATATATATATACAGTATATATATATATATATATACAGGGTGTTTGAAAACTTTCTGTACAAATTGTAAAGGGGGATAGGCAACACCAAGACAAACCCTTTTCGTCTATAAGTGTATGTCCGCTGACGTCACCATTCGGCGCGAGAGGGCGCCGCTGCAATTGGCTAAAAGGTGAAGTGGGCTAGACTCGCGTTTGCCGCGGGCATTCTTAAATCGGACGTAGTACGCGTAACATGGAGCGCTTCACGACTGCTGATGGCTGACATGCATATGGTGTATGGGGCTGCCAATGGAAACGGAAGAGCTGCTGTGAGGTTGTACCGACAGCGCTTCCCAAACAGACGTGTGCCAAACCACCAAACGTTTGCGCATTTGCATCGGCGACTGCGAGAAACAGGAACATTCCATGCAAACATGCATGACACTGGTCGGGAGAGAAACGTGAGCACTCCTGACATGGAAGAAGAAATCCTACGGCGATTTGAGGACAATCCAAGCGCAAGCACGCGAGGTGTTGCACGTATCCTCGGTGTGAACCACGACCTGGTCTGGAGAGTGTTGCACGAGCAGCAGTTACATCCGTTTCATCGTCAGAGTCCAGGCATTACAACCTCGGGATTACCCTCTTCGTGTGGAATTCGCACGCTGGTTTCTGCAGCAGACAGCGGTGCAGCCTAATTTTCCGGCTTATGTGCTTTTCTCAGATGAGGCCTGTTTCACACGTGAGGGTGTGTTTAACATGCACAATTCTCAAGTGTGGGCGAACCACATGCTACACGGGTGCATGCTCATCAAGAACGGTTCGCCGTCAATGTTTGGGCGGGTATCGTCCATGGCAAGTTAATTGGGCCGTACCTGCTGCCTGCCTGACTCGACGTCAGGAGTGCGCACGTTTCTCTCCCGACCAGTGTCATGCATGTTTGCATGGAATGTTCCTGTTTCTCGCAGTCGCCGATGCAAATGTGCAAACGTTTGGTGGTTTGGCACACGTCTGTTTGGGAAGCGCTGTCGGTACAACCTCACAGCAGCTCTTCCGTTTCCATTGGCAGCCCATACACCATATGCATGTCAGCCATCTCAGCACTCGTGAAGCGCTCCATGTTACGCGTACTACGTCCGATTTAAGAATGCCCGCGGAAAGCGCGAGTCTAGCCCACTTCACCTTTTAGCCAATTGCAGCGGCGCCCTCTCGCGCCGAATGGTGACGTCAGCGGACATACACTTATAGACGAAAAGGGTTTGTCTTGGTGTTGCCTATACCCCATTACAGTTTGTACAGAAAGTTTTCAAACACCCTGTATATATATATGCGTTTTAACTCTCACATTGAGGTCGGGGTTCGACTTCCGATGGTACAATGTTACTGTTATGCTAAGACATTTGAATGGTGGCTGCTGAAGTTCATAGTATGATGCTACACACACACACAAACAATATATATATATATATATATATATATACAGGGTGGGCCGTAAGTTTCCATACATAGGAAAAATTAAACGTTTGTTTTTATGTTTCAGATACCTTAAGAATATGCGTTTGACGTAAGATCTTGTTTACTGATGAAGCAAATTTTTACGTCAATGGAGAGGTTAATCGGCAAAACATACGTTATTGGAGTAATGCTAACCCTAACTGGCTGAGTCCGACGAAGATGCAAGGTGCCGGTAAAGTGATGGTGTGGGCCGGGATATGGGGTGACAGAATTATTGGACCAATTTTTGTCAGTGGAAATCTTAATGCCGAAAGGTATCTTAACATGTTGCAAGAAGAGATTTTCCCATCCCTGCTAAACGAGGAAGGTAACTTCCCAGTTTACTTCCAGCAAGATGGAGCTCCACCTCATTATGGTCTTCACGTGCGTCGGTATTTGGATCAGCAGCAGTTTCCGGATGCTTGGATTGGTCGGCGTGGTCCTGTGGAGTGGCCTCCCAGATCCCCAGATCTCACCCCCCTTGATTTCTATCTTTGGGGGCACTTGAAGGCCATGGTGTATCAGGAAAAGATACGAGACATAAATCATCTAAAGGAACGTATCACCAACGCCATTACAAGCATAACGTCAACTGTGCTAATGCGTGTTCATCAACAGTGGGGAACACGTATTGAAATGTGTTTTCAAAACAATGGCAACCATGTAGAGCATATTATATAAATAAAAATGGTTGTCCATAACAAAATGTTTATTTTTCCTATGTATGGAAACTTACGGCCCACCCTGTATATATATCACGCATGTTATTTTCAAGTTTAGGTTAGGTTACTCTATATTAATATTTTTACTTTTTGAGGGGTTGGCACCCCCATCCCCCTTGCTAATTGCATTCTCCCGACTCCCTCTAAAAAAGTTAGGATCTTCACAGATTTTTATAGAAATAGTTTGCAGAACTGTACGGACAAAATCACTTCTCTAATACAAATTATATTTCAATATAAACTCTCTATTTAAGTTTATTTGCTTAAAATTACATATTTTATTTATACAGGTAAAAAAAAAATTGCAGTTTTGGAAAAAAATATTTTCAAAAATTTTTAATGGAAATATAATTCTCACTAACCCTCTCTCCAAATTTGTTCCAACGACTTGTATTTTCTAATCGATATACGGTCATTGTAATTTGCTATTATATAATTGACTAAAGGTTAACTAGTGACATATTTTTTTTTGTTGAAAGCGCGAGAAAGAACTAGTTTCGCTGAAAAGCTACGCTTGAAAGAAATTTTTGTGGTGCTTGGATGGTATAGTGTAAGGTGCCGTATTGGGCGTCGCTCAGCAACGCGAGGACGAAATAACCTCCGTGCTTCGCGTTTTACTTCAGCCTTCATATACATTAGACACTCGTCGTTCGCGGATTTTTGTTCGCATATTTGCTTACGTGAGATCAATTTATCGTAGTAATTCCTCGCGGATCGCGCCCAGGCGCTCGACTATTCGCGGGTCGCAGCAAACAAAATAGTTCCCGCGGAAGAATACAGCCACCATTTAACTTCCACGTAGCTTCAGTTTGCGCCTGCCAGCGTTGTTCCGCGTATCGTGATTTTATTTACTATTTCAAGTGCCCCTACTAACGTTTTGAGCATTACATCTAAGTAGGCTGACCATACGTACCGTTTTGAACGGGACAGTACCGTTTTTTTTATGGGTTCTGTATGGGTTCTGTCACTGAAGAATAATTGTAAGCTCAATATGTTTATGTACTTACTTTTTCATGAATACAGAATATTACATAACCCCGTCCTTTTTGCCATCCAATGTCCCGTTTTTGTCTCAAGGAAATATGGTCAGCCTACATCTAAGAGAAAATCAAGGGGTTTTGTTTTTATTGCAATTACATATATTTGTTCTTAATAACTTTTCAGTAAAGTATATATCACAAAAAATAATGCACAAACTCGTAAAATATGGCAGAAAGGGTAAAAACTTTGACTTGAAGTACCTAACCCTATTTCCCCCATAAACTTTTAACTTATGGGAATTTGCCGTTCGTGGCGAAAATCCATAAACGTAACCCCGCGAACGGTGAGGGTCTAATATATATACAGGGCGTCCCAAAAAAATGTATACACACTTTAAATAATTATAAAGGCAGTGTTTATTAAATACATTTCATTTTCAAAATGTAATAGAATCTACAGACATTATTTAATTGTTTTGTCAACGCCTGTTTTCAAACTGACGTCCGTTCTGGTCCAGGCACTGCTGATAACGCGAAGCAATGGAATCGCAAACATCACGAAACATTTCGTTTGGTATTTGTGTGCATTCTCGTTCAATGGCTGCTCTCAATTCAGCGACTGTTGCAGGTTTTATAGCGTAGACTTTGTCTTTTAAGTATCCCCATAAAAAAAGTCTAGTGGTGTGAGGTCTGTGAACGCGGAGGGTATTCTACGAATCCCCTTCGTCCAATCCACATCCACATCGTGCCAAGTACCACTCGCAATACTCCACTCTTCGGTCCGGATCATCTTCATTAATAGCATGGACTAATCTTGGAATGTAACTTTTCCATTGACAGCGCTTCAAAATGCGTTGGACAGACGATTCTGAATTCCTACCTCACGACTCGCTTGCCGCACAGGTTTCTTGGACTTTGGTGATACGTTTCTAGTACTCTTTCTTGCTTTGTGGGGCTTGTCGATGTCCGTGGTCTTCCGGAACGCTTCTGTGGACATTCTGAACAGTTTCATCGGCTTCAAACTTATCTCTAATTCGAGTGATGGTAAGTCGCGTTGGTGGATCTGTTTGAAACTCCCTCCTAACTGTCTTTGCACTTCAACTGCGTTTTTCACACTTCCAGTAGCATTTTAGAATGAATTTCCTTTGTTCAAAGCTTAGTCTGACTGCCATTATTAATTCTAATGGGTTTAACTTGGAAAGAAAGAAACATCAATTGAGCTATCAGCTGTTAAGTGTGTATACATTTTTTTGGACGCCCTGTATATATATATATATATATATACTGTATATATATACAGGGGTTAGACAAAATAATATGAACACCCGCCGATTTCACTGGCTATCTTTACGGACTGCTCAGACACAAAGTAAACGGTCAAATGACTGGCAAACCTATTTAAATGCGTAACAGAGAGTGTATACGTCATGTTATAACCCTCACGTTGTTTTTACAGATCTGAGTGAATTATGAATTAGCAGTTATGAAAGACCTGTCAGACTTCCAAAGAGGGCAAATTGTCGGAGCGCGGATGGCTGTGCATCGGTGACGAAAACCGCTCAGATGTTCAATGTATCCAGAGGAACTGTCTCTATGGTCATGTCTGCATACCAAAACCATGGAAAGACAAGCACCGACAAATGCAATAGTGGACGCAAGAAGAAGCTGTGTGATCGAGACCGCCGGGTGCTAAAGCGCATTGTGACAAAGAACCATAAGACCACAGCTCCAAAAGTGACTGCAGAGCTTAACCAGCATCTTGCAAGCCCGGTATCGACCAGAACTGTACGTCGCGAGCTCCATGGAGCTGGATACCATGGGAGGGCTGCAATTGCCAAACCCTTCCTTTCGCACATCAACATTCAGCGGCGCAGAAAATGGTGTAATGACCATAAGAATTGGTCAATGGACCGTTGAAGAATGTAGTCTACTCCGACGAATCCTCCTTTACGCTATTTCCATGTTCCGGTCGAGTTTACGTCTGGAGACAGCCTAAAGATGCTTATGACCCCGACTGCCTGACCCCAACCGTTAAGCATGGAGGCGGATCTGTGATGGTTTGGGCAGCAATATCGTGGAATACTCTTGGCCCAGCTGTAGTACTGCATGGTAGGGTTAACGCCCAGGTCTATCTGTCATATTGCCTGACCAGGTCCATCCCATGGTCCAAACGCTGTTTCCCAATGGCGGCGCCGTCTTCCAGGATGATAATGCACCAATCCCCACCGCTGGGTCGTTAAAAACTGGTTTGAAGAGCATGTTAGTGACGTAGAACGCTTGGATTGGCCTCCACAATCCCGGATCTTAACATTATCGAGCATCTGTGGTTTCAGTTGGAGCAGCAGGTCAGAAGCCGATTCCCACCGCCGGCGTCTTTGGAGGAACTGGAGCAGGATTTGCTCGAAGAATGGCTCAGGATTCCTCTAGCCACTGTCCAAAAGCTGTATGAATCAATTC
Organism: Bathynomus jamesi; assembly: GCA_023014485.1. NCBI lineage: Eukaryota > Metazoa > Arthropoda > Malacostraca > Isopoda > Cirolanidae > Bathynomus > Bathynomus jamesi. Next base: position 382,855 of record JAJOZX010004269.1, read on the forward strand.
CCCGACGCATTGCAGCTGTTATTGCCGCTAAAGGAGGACCAACTCCATATTAAGAATAAAAACCGCCATTTATCAAGGTGTTCATATTATTTTGTCCAACCCCTGTGTATGTATATATATATATATATAGTATTAATATATATATATATATATATATATATATATATATATATATATATATATTATATATATATATATTATGCGTTCTGAATGAATATATAGCACGTGTATGAAACCTTCCTTAACCCAATGTTATTGTATGCAGCTCTTAATGGAGTCCTTCTGAAGGACTTTCATTGAAAGAAACCAGACCTTTCTCAGTCCACAGTTAAGATGTCACTGCACCCTCTCATCAGTGTCATCACACACACAAAAATCCAATCTGACGTGGATTAATTATTTCACTTTGGTAATGATTCTCTCTCTCTCTCTCTCTCTCTCTCTCTCTCTCTCTCTCAACATACAAGTAATTTTTAATTTAGAATTTTCAGGTACTTTTTTCGCTTCCCGGATACAGTGAAAATAAGATAATACAAAATGGCGTTTCTCATATTTTGCATGAAGTAATTTTACTCTCTTAAACGAATATCCGGGTAGCTATCTAAAAATAATGTGTGCGCGCGCGCGCGACTTGCTTCCTCCTCAAAACTATTTGAAACACGTAAAGAACAAATGTATGTTCTCTTTATAAAATGTCTTCCTGCTGCAATTATAGATAGACCAATTAACCCACATTAAAGCGTTGGATGGGCGCCATTTTGTCACCAATCACGTGATATAATACTTCATTGACGTCACTGAGCAATATAACCATTTTTATTTCAATATGTAATTCTCACCCTCGAAGGCTATATATATATATATCTCATAAAGTATATTGGTGTGAATAAACTAGTAACTTTTGATATAGTGTATTAATGTAATTATAGTATCAGGTTACATCTATCCGCGATCGAAAGGACAAATTCCTACGATACGAAATATAATTTACGCTTTGAAATGAAAACCAATACATCCCCTTTGAAGTGGTTCCTCCGTGAAATAAATTATCAGCTATCTCAACTTCCAAGAACGTATTACCAACCAGCGAACTAACCAACCAAAGTGGTTATGAAAATATTGTGAAAATGTAAACTTGTTCGTACGACCCATAAATTTGATAAGTCGAAAGTTAGGATAAATAAATATTTTGTGAACTCAATTTTTATGACTCGTATATAGTTTATTGTTTGAATTTCACACACACACACTAATATATATATTGTGTGTCTGTGTTGCTAACTGCTCTTTTAAAAAATAAGGCAAATTGATCTTAACAAATAAGAGTTACTTTATCTTAAACAAACAATTTATATTTCAACAATTCTTAAGTGTAACTTTTTATGTAGACAGAATATTACACTTAAATGTATGTTTTATCTAATTATATAAACATATATTAAGTCTACAGAACTATATTTACTTAGCGATGTTCATAATTCTCTCTCTCTCTCTCTCTCTCTCTCTCTCATATATATATATATATACGTACTGTATAAAATCAGTGGCGTCGGGTGAATTACAATTTATCCCGGGGCTAACTATTTTTCTAAAGCTTGTGCGCTCTCGCTTCATTTGTAGAATAACTCAGCCCGTCTGTGTTTCTGTTTTGCGAATTTCTTGATGCTTTCTGGTTGAAATCGGCTATTTTTGCTATAAACACACTTTCAATCGAAAGGACTGTTGTTCCATTTAGCCGGTCTTGTCCGATGGTGTTCTTTAAGCAGGTTTTTACTCTTTTCAGAGAACTGAAATATCTTTCAGATTGAACTGTTACGATGAGCGATGTTAGGCCAATGTTTAACAGTATAACTGTTTCAGAAAAGGAGACATCAAATTGTTTTCAGATAGAAAGCAGTACAATTCATTAATTGTTTTTATATTTTAAAATTCTTCACTGTTGTATAGAACGCGTAGCTCACTTTTTACTTTTTCTTCAGAAAATGGATAGAATTTACAAGATTCACTCACGTATATTTGTCGGAAATTCTTTTCTGAATGCAACAAATTTTGTAGGATCAACTAAAGTGAAGCACTCGAGATGTTCAGTTGCACCAAACCGGTCTTCAGCCTCTTGTAGGATAAGATCACGGCATTTGATTGCACAGGCTTTTTGTTGTCTTTTCGTCTTAGTTTCATTTCAGTAGTTTGTTCCGAATCATCAGGTAACTGACACATCTTGACGAATTTCTTTTATAGATGTACGAAATGAGTGAACATGTTGCTTGACAGAAACAGGCGTTGTAATTTTTTTTTTTTTTGTAGAATGTTACAGAACAACTCAATTACCGGCATAATTTCGCTAAATATATTAAATAAATGAACTGATCATTCTCCAGGAAGTTCAGTAGAGTACCTGCTTGTGTTATTAACACTGAGTCCCATCCAGGTTCATTTTGGATTCGTTCGAAGTACTGCATCAATGCTGCTTTATTTTCACACACGAAATTTACGACTCTGCTCTGAAAATTTCATCTGGTTACAATCGCACAAGGTAGACGTTCTCCGCAAACTTCTCGCAGCATAGCTGTTCTTTTGAAAGAATGTGAGAAAAAGAGAGGAGAATGAATTCAAGTTACTGAAGAATATCCTGACGGGAGCAACAGCAGAGCAAACGTTTTGCATAATAAGGTTTAATTGATGGGCTTAACAGTGTACAAAATGAGCATGAGGATAGGCTTCTCTTAGCAATTCCTGTGCTCCGTTACGTTCGCCTCTCATCACTGGAGCACCACTGGAGCCTGTGCAACCAACTTATTTTTCAAATTGTACACCTTGATTTCTTCAAGAATGCATTTAGTTGTGCCATCAGCAGATCTATCTTTTAGTTCTACAAAGCATTGGAATTTTTCCACTATTTCAGTGCCCATGACAAACCGCAATATAATAAGTTGTGATATATTGGAAATATCCGTGGTCTCATTAGCCTGAATTGACACGAACATTGCTTCATTGACTTTCTCATGTAGAGCATCTTTATAAACGGAAAGCATACAGTCCCGCAACTCATTTTGGATATAGCAGAAGTGTGTTTTGAAACAGTTGTATTTTGTAAATGTTCGTGCAACTGACTGTCTAATTTGGCAAGTTCACTCAAAAGATCCAAGAATACACACCTTTGTTGAGAGATTTTTCTCTTTCATAATGACCTCGGATAGCAAGTTCATGGTTGCCACAAAATTTTAAACAGTCAATGATTCTATTTAAAACCTACCTATTCCTGTCTACTAATTCGTTATGCCGTTGGACTGAAATCTTATGCCCTGTATCTAACTGCGTTGCAGTATTTACTTTTCCAAGTAAGTTTGTTTTTAAACAATTACCGATGTGACAAGAAGTTTGTTCATGTGTTTTTATTCTTTCTGAGAGGTGTTTCAGATCTTTTACACCATTACGAGTCCAAATAAGTTCACCTCCAAACAATTGAAACAGTATAAACTTTTACGATTTTCACTAGCTGTTACCCATGGCTTCCTGTTATACTGTTTAATATTAAATGTACTTGAGTGTGTTTTGTGCGTTTGATGAGGCCCTAATTCTTTAATTAACAATTTAGTTCGTAAATCTGATTCACGTAATGGATTATTATCTAACAAAAAGTCAACCTTATTCATTGCTAATCACTCCACTCGCAAGATAGCCTCTGAGCGGGTACGCACAACACAACGTTTAGCTCGAGCTGACGCGCGACTGATTTCAGCTAGCCCGTTACCAGAATTACACCCGGGTACCCCTCCCACCCCCCTCTTCCTTTCCTTCCCCTCCCTCCACCGCGACAATCGTGAAGTAGCCCCACTGGCCAACGTTTTTGCTGCTATCAGCTACCAGCGTACAGAAGAAAGGTTTTGCCTATATTATAGGCAACTTTTACATATATTGAAATTGAGATGTGGAATGAATGGCAATTTATGGTCAACCTCGGATGTTTCATAAGTGATGAAATATTCATGCGGGCTAAGTCCCGGAAGCCCTCATGCACACGATGCCACTGATATATATATATATATAATAATAATAATAATAATAAGCTTTATTGGCAGGATATAAATCCCCCCAAATAGTACAATATTCTTGAAGGTAATAAATGATAAGATAAATCAAACAATAATATATATTATATATATATATATATACTGTAATAATATATATATATATATATCAATGAATCGGTACGGAATTTAAATTCTGTACCGATTCATCGATTTGTTGTACCTGGTATTCCATACATTAAAACCAAGCTCGCCCTCTCGTCTATTGTTAATTTCGCAACCATCCCCTACCTAGAAGAAAAAAAATATATATCAACACTGAAAATTCCTATGATGCGCGACTTTTGCGCCACCCTGTATATATATATATATATATATATATAATATATATTATATATATATATACAGTATATATATATATATATACACACTGATGTTCAAAAGTTTAGAAGCACCAGTGATATATGAGTACTTGTCATCATTGGTGTTTTTATATACATTTTGAATGAGGTATTAGAGTGTAGTAGTATGGGCGAAAAATGGGAGCGTGCAATTGCAAATTTAAATAATGTTGCAAGAGTGCCACCCCACCCCTTGTTCCAAGGCACCCCATAGTGCCAACCCCTCTTGTTGCAAGGCACCCCAAAATGGGGAGGTAGAATGTTGCAACTTGGAGTTATCCCCCAAGCTGCAATTAACCTAACCTAAGGAAGAGAGGTGGTCGCCCGGCAGGAGCCGAGCGCATACTAAGACCAGCCATGCCGCTGCTCTCTTATAGGGCCCCTAATCAGCCAGTTGGCTTAGAAGGCTGAGTTGCCAGATAGCAATATTTATTTAATTAAACCATATATTATTCCACCAGGTGGCTTAGAAGGCTGAGTTGCCAGATTGCGCTGTTTATTTAATTAAAGCATATATTCTGTCTTATTCCACCAGGTGGCTTTTCTTAGAAGGCATAAATGGCATGTATATAGAACGAATTAAAAGCGTACATACACTCACCGACTGTACGCCCCTATTACACACCCACACACCCCCACACACACACAATTCATACGGAAAAAATAAAAAATAAATAAATGAGCAATTCGTACGTATGGAAAAAAGAAAAAATATAAAATAAATTAACAATTCGTACACACACACACAATTCGTACGGAAAAAAGAAAAAATATATAATAAATAAATGAACAATTCGTACACACACACAAAAGCATCACCAACAATCGTATAGACTTAGGAGTGCCAACAGGAAATGGTGAAATGAGGGCTACGATTTTTAAAAGGAGCTCGCCCATCAACAGGAGATGGGGGCTACGATTTTTAGGAGTTCACCCCATTAACACCGCGTATCCGATATGAGGGCTACAACCAAGCGTCCAAACGAATGGTGGTGAAACCAGCCATTCAACCAACTCCAGGTAGACCGTCGCTAAATACGTCCAATAGACAGACCTAATAAACGATTATTGCAACTCTCGTTCATGTTGTTTATCTCCCTTTCTCAGTTGCCGTATGAGTTGCCAGTTTTCACTTCTTTATTCAGCATATATTCTGGCTTTAAGCCCCATTTGGCTTAGAAGGTTGAGTTGCCAGATTGCACTTATTTATTTAACATATATTACGCTTTAGAAATCCGCTTTAAAAACCAAGCAAAATGATATAATTAAATACCGTGTACAAACAAAAAGGAATAAATAAAATGCCAATTCATCATTCTGTTTTTTTAGACGAATTAATGGAAATAAATATACAATGGTTTTTATATATATGATCAAATAACAGCATCATGACCGGGAAATATATAATAAAAAATATACAAAACGGTGCATTATCAATATATGTACAGGAAAAATATACAGTTATATTAAATATATTGAAAATATACAAAACGTGTATTATCATATGCACATTAGTATAGGAAAATAATTAGTTATATTAAATATATTAATATACGAAATGTATAATCATGTTAGCACAGGAAATATATATATATATATATATATATATATATATATTATATATATATGTTATATATATATATATATATATGTATTATATATATATATATATATATATATTATATATATTATATATATATCCTTTGTTATACGATGCAAAACGCTAAATTCGCACGTAATAGTCTACATCCACATCGCCATTACTTTGTACGACGTGGTAAAACCGTCCAAGCATTACTTCACCGTTTAACTGATACGGCGGTCTATACTCGACATAAAATGGCTTTCCTATCAACATTATTTTTGTGCCCACTTACACCCGGCGGACAAGTTATCTTTAAACACAGCTAGAATACAATCAAAAGCACGCACAAAAAGGTCATCGTTAACCACATCATTATTAAATACAAGTTTATAAACACGCCTCTCCATCAGGGTTTTTTTTCTTGCCGTCCCGAGATTTTCAATCGTGAACTCTTCTTCACTCTGCATAGCGGCAATTGAAATAATCTTCCAAGTCGTAACGACAGCTATTCATTATATAGAGGTACAGCTCTTCAGGGTGAACAGTGTAGACAAGCTCAGCTCTGTATCGCTCAAGTGCTTTGTACCAAAGTTCAGGGTATTTCGAAGAATCTAAGCCTTTTAAATATGCATCCAGCTCTTGGCCATTCTCGCCCTGTTCATTCCTACATTCGATAAATCCGTCGAGCAGAGCGGTGTATGCGTATTCAAGAACCGTGTCAAAATAAATCATATCCGTAACACGGCCGTCTAATATAGGCTTCAGCTTCCGGAATCCGACGATTTCAAACATTCTGTCGAGGATGAAATGGTTTCGTTTAAGGACAAGAACGTCATTATCAGCTGTTCTTCCACATCAGTCGTATATCAATGCATGGTTGTTCGTTATTTATACACAATGTGCAAACAATGGTATATGAGGAGGCGTCACTAATCATCTCTCTTATTGTACCTACGCCAACAGGTATTCTATAACGGTCCTCTGCCGACCTCTCAACTATCACGAAGATTCTATTCATCTCCTCAACACTTAAATAAATAACGTTGTTTGCTTGCTTGCCTGCAGATCGTTTCATGCACATAGTTAATGGTGCCGGTTTCACGCCTGAACACGCGCAATGACTTCGTCACGGAGACGTCGTACGAGGCGTTGAGAATGCTTCTCAAAGAGAGTTCTATCGTATTCGTACGTCCACTCGGTTCAAGCTCTGAGATGATTATGGCACGTCCACTCGGTGCAAGCTCTGAGATGACTATGAGCCACAGGAAGCAGGATCGGCTCGATGGGGCGGGGTGAGTCACGCTGAAGATACGTGTATGGGTTTGCTCGAACTCGTATGCACCGCGTGAGCCACAGGCGGCAGGATCGGCTCGACGGGGCGGGGTGAGTCACGCTGATGAAATGTGTAGGGGATTGTTCGAGCTCGTATGCTCCGTGAGGTACACGGATGGGACGTCACAGGAACGCGTCACACTGCTAAAGCGTGTACAGGCTTGTTCGAACACCCAAACATGAAACAATATCGAATTTAATGTTTTATCACTCACCACACGTTCATTTCCACAAACTAAACATCTTCACAAACCGGCACACGATTTGAGAGAAACATATGTCCATATTTGGCTCGTTTCTAAAGTCTGTTAAAAACTCGCACAACCCATTAGCCACAACCTCACTACAAACCTCATCATGATATACAGGGTGTCCCGTAAGTCTGGACCCATAGGGAAAAATAATAAAATTACAAAATAGTCCAAAAATTTATTACATAATCTGTTCAAAGTGTCCGCCGTTGTGTCGCACACATAGTTGAAGACGCAATCTCCACTGCGACAGCACTTTCTGAATCACAGTCGCAGAAATTTCTTGACACGCCTCCACAATGCGTGCTTTAAGGTGGAAAATGTTCTGAAGTTTGACCTCGTACACTTTGGCTTTCAAGTGGCCCCACAAATAAAAATCATAATAAAAAAAATAAAAAAATAATAATAATAAAAAATAATAATAACAATAAAAAAAAAATTATAAATCCCTATGGGTCCAGACTTACGGGACACCCTGTATATTAATATAGTGGTAAAAATACTTAAGATTCTCCATGATGACAAAATTTACATTTTCAACCGTAGGGTACGAGTAGTCGGTATGGTGCAACATGACATATCGCTTGTCACACCACTCATCAACGAGACTCGCTATCCATATCTGTTGTATATATTCTGAACGTGTTGCTTTTTCCACTTCACGGTATATGTGAGCCTTTATAAAGCTTAGGTCCATAACGTACTTCAATACATCGTCTGTGCTACGAAAGCCTACAACGCCCTCGCCAGAATACCCGTAGAGTATTTGAACGTTTTGGTCCTTCGCGCGGCTCAATGTAGCCTTAAAAGAGGCAAAGGAGGGGGAAATAGGGAGTTTTTCCAGTATTCGCTACATCTTGACACTTTGCTGAATGCCACTTCATAAATGTTGAACACGCAATATTAAAGGTAGCCATTACTATTTTTCTTCTATGCGGGAGAATACACGTCTGAGCTCAAGGGCATGCAAAGGTCAACTGAGCACGCAGGACTAGAGGCATGCGCAGGTAGCGGCATGACTCACATTGCCGATCTTACAGTGGGCGTGGCTTAGCTTTTTACTGTACACACACACACACACACACACACACACACACACACACACACACACAGACACACACACACACGCAAAGGAGAAAGTGAAACGCTAGTTGAAACACGATTTATTTAATAAACGAAATATTCAAAGGTATATATATTTACAAATACGTGTAATAAATAAGTAACAATAGACATATCAAAGATTATGGTATCCAAAGGGCACGGTATCATAGGTACCAGACCTGGTAGCGTTTCCTATAGGTGTTACGGCACACCTTTGTACCCCTAAGTTCCTTCACGCCCCCAGCTTCTGTGCCCGAAAATTGTGGGTACCTACAGTCAGTGGGGGCGGTCACCTCTCATCATCTTCCAAGCACACTAACTCCTTCAACGAATCAAAGTTAACGACCCGCCGATTCGCATGGTTAAGCGTGATACCCTTAGCCTTCACGATATACTTCGTATCATCCCTCACCCGTACCCCATAGGTTTTTGGCCCTGTTGACACAAACGAGTCTGCGTATGCGATGTCTCCATACTCATCCTTGATCTCGTCAGTTAGCTCTCCGAGGAACTCCCCAATAGCGGACATGTATTCACCCTCCTCGCTGTGAATATCACGCTATCTGTATCGGCATACAAAACCCTCCGCCCAAGAGAATGCAATAGGCCCCAAAGTTTGATGCGCGCGTAGGCTGTTGTGAAGCTGGCTACAGGAATGTTTGTAACCCGTGAGGTATCTGTGGCCAATTCGGTATTGTTGTACTTTATTATGTAAGTATTACCTACATTCACAATCTCCATGACCTCTTTATCGGGCGTTGGCGTAATCCCAGACTTCACTATAACTTTGTGCCAAATGAACGTTCCCTTTGCCGGTATTCTGTGCAAATTTTCCCCAAAGACTGTTTAGGCACAATTTGCACTAAAGCGCTTGCCAGGGTTCTTTACAATTTGGGTACGATCAAGCTGTATACCTTCACGGTAACGTTGAATATAAGACGTTTTTTCATCTTCGGTATCAACCCCTCGCGGATATCCTGACGCCTCAACCTTATCCTTCAAAAAAGCGTTTTATATGGCGTGAAAAGGTTGGGTAGCTTCTGAAACCTCCACACCTCATGTATCTTCATTATTCTATACCCATGGCGAACGCTAGATCCAGCTCAGGGCTTGTATATACACCTCTGATCTTACGCTGGTGGGTGTATGGTCACAATCACCATTGTTCTCTTCTGCGCACTTCACGCACAGGGAAACATGAGCTTGTGATCTATAACGACGGGTAAGATCGGCATCCATAAATCGCGAGGGGGGAGTACGTCTACGAAAGAAGGCCAAAGTACCCATTCAAGTTTCTGAAAACTCGTGATGGTTGGTATGGCCCCCATTTTTCAGGCGCACCTACGGGGTACGGATTGTTCTTCATCACGTAGGGGTATAAAGAACAGAAGTCGTAGTAATGGAGTTTCACACCCTCCGTAGGCGGAAAGTATAGCTTGAAGGGATTTGTACGCCCTCCGAACAAGCTATCACCGCATTTGAGAGGATCCAGCACCATTGAACGTTTGATCGTGTTTATTTCTTCACGGTACTGTCCATCTGCTCCATCCGTGCATCATACTCATGTCCCACAAGACTTTGTGAGTGAACTGGGATCCTATAAGTTGATCGCGGTGCGGGTCCACGCAAGACAGTCGGCAGGATCTACCGTGGATATCTCCTACGATTCCACACTCAGGACGGGGGCATCCGTGCCACCAGCAACCGTTAAAGGAGTACACAGTCTTCTCACCAGTGGCACGGTTTTCACTTAGACCATCAACCCAAAAAACACGACCATTAACCTTAATGGGTACTTCACCCGTGTTGCGGGCATGCTTTATGTATACACCTGTCTGCTGCTGTAGGTGTATGAGCCAGTAAATAGCCTTGTGCCATAACTGCGGGGGTTGTTTCTGTGGATAATGGCTAAGGTGTCTTTAGGCATGAAGTTATTCTTGAACACCGTAAAACATAATGAGGCGATGGTGGTTGCGACTTGCAACGGATCGCATTTGAAACGGCATATGTACATCCTTCTAAAGGCCTGGAAACATACTCTAAGCACGCGCACATCATTCACGCAATAACGCTCACATTCATCAGCTATATTATAAGGATTACATTCATTAAAACTGTTGTAGTATCGGTCAAAATCTTCACGTTCATCTGTGCTCATACATTCATAGTTAAAGTAATGTTTGGGTGGAGGTAGTCCTACGTAATTTAAAGTTTCGCTAGTGAGGAATGTGTAAGGGAAATATCCTTTTGAAACTTCAGCGGCGCCCATCACCTTGGGTAGCTTTGCTAATTTACAAGGTGTGAATAATAAAGTGTCTTTAAACTGTACATTACCTCTTATTGCATCTGTATTAGTTTGTTGCCTCTTTTCAAGGGATCACCTGTAAATATCTCAGAGACTCGTGCTCAAGCAACTCCTTATAAAGGAACTGTGTGTCAAATTTTGCCCCGTTATGGGCAGAATATACACAGTCATTTTTTTAACTTGTCCGCTAACTTGACAATATAGGACACAAAGTTTTACAGGGCTATCGTGGGCATCGTTTTAAAAACGTTTGTCCGTTTACCACATTTGTGACACTCATCACACTCGATCTCCATACACTCATCACAGATAGTCTGGCTTACAAGTAAATGGAATAACCTCTTTGGTTTCAGCGTTCGTGTATGTTTCTATATCGTAGTACACAGTTATACAAGGGCTGTTTTTAGGCTTAGCATCTTTCATATAACATACATGCTTTACTCCAACCGCCTTATATTTCTCATGGCATGTAGAACAGTGAATTTCATCACATTTATTGAAATTTCCCCAATTATCCATCATGTGAAACATACCACATTCACAGATTCTCATTTTCCTGCACGTGCCAATTGATTTATGGAGCTCAAAACAGTTATTATTGAAAAATGTGCGTCTCACACATTACAATCCTCTTCTCAGCTTCAACTACACGGCTTTCACATTTGCTTTTACACTGCTCACATACCATGTGGCAATCTTTACAATGTTTCACTATATCATCCGCAAACTCGATACACCCTTACACAAATCATGATGTCGTCCATATTTTCGACTTTTATCATAACTGCGTAAAGGTCCCTTATATTACGGATGGGGAGATACGTTGTCCCTGACAGTCCTAAAATAAGTAGGGGCTTGTACGATCTCTCACACAGCTTTTAAAAACATACACAGTTCTACGACGATCATCCAGTCCAAATACAACTATACGAACATTCATTTCCTGTTCTACCCTTCTCAGCTCTTCAGGACCCATACAGTCAAACTCAAGTTTACAGTCTACAGCTAGTTTACGGGCACGCTCCACTACCGTAGGCAACCAAATTTTTTGGGTGTATAGTACAGTAAACATACGTGCTAAGACTACTGCTATAAAGCCGCAACCACGATCGACGTTTATATGCCGTCTAAAAATAGCCTGAGAATTGAAGTTAAGAGTATAAGGTGTGGCACTATGACCCGCAACACGGAATACACGGTCAATATTTACCGTGAAGTTGTCCATATTGAAGGCTATACTACTTTGAGAGGCCTGCATTATACGGCCTAATATATACTCTATATCTTCAGCTGCCAAACGTCTGAACGGTATTACCACCCAAAAATCATCTACATCTCCGTCATCTGACCCGAATCCAAAGGACAGCCTCGTCCTGACTTCACGTTCGTCGCGGTTCTGAAGGGCAAACTCTACAATACGTTCAACTATGCGCCGTAGTCCGTGTTCAACACCATTGCTATACATGGACCTAGGATCAACCCTGACTATATACCGATTTCTAGTCAAGGCCGGGGTGGGGTGTGTGCGCACCAACTCGAATGTTATGCCATCCTCAACAGAACGGGGAGCTACTGTGGAGGATGAATAAGGGGTATATTTGGGAAGTACTATTGTGGGGGTTGTGACGTAAGACGTTGAGGGTTGGGGTCTATTACTGGGGTCTAACAACCGGAGCAATCCTGGAGCGCTTTATACCTGACGTGGAGGGTTCTTCATCACGCCTCCGCTTTGAACTGGCGCATGCTACAGGTGTCGCTGGTGAGGGCTCGTCGGCGGGGGATGACTCTGTAGCTGGAGGGCAACGGGTCGTCCGTGATATCGATGATGGGGTGCTGTACATCATCATTCACGTTCTGTGGAAGAAGAAAACAAAATATAAGGAGCAGCACTCATATTTGTAATATTTTGTAAATGGCCACTTAGGGTGTGACGTGTTAGAAATGGAATCTGTAGAAAAATTCAGGTTCACGAGCCCATCCACATGTATTATATCTGGACCTACAGGATGTGGTAAAACGGTGTTTATGCTTAAAATCATTAAAGAAAAGGGGGATGTTCTCAAAATTCGACGTATCAATCAGTGTTCAACGAGTACCAAGATATGATTTTGTTCCACAAGGGGGTCTATGACGTTAATTCGTTAAAGGGAAATGAACATACAGTCATTGTAATTGACGACTCATGTTGGAGATGGATAAAACGTTTGCCGAGACATTTACAGTATTCTCCCACCACCATTAACGTGTGTTCATCAATCAGAATCTATTTTTCAAAAATAGATACATGCGCGATGTGTCGCTAAATACGCAATATCTAGTCTTATTCGCGCAACGTAGAGATGTGTCACAAATTGGGGTATTAGCCAATCAAATGTTCCCGAATCAGCGTAAGGAGTTTTTGGAGGTTTATAAAGAGGCCACAAACCAGCGTTATGGATATTTGCTTTGTGACCTTCACCGCGAAACACGTTTAGGGTGCTTCTAAGAACGAATATATTCCCAAGCGAGCCTGAAACGGTGTATATTCCAGAATGACAAATAGGCTAAAGAAATACCGTGAATTAATAAAAATCTATCAACGATTGCCACGGCGCTGCAACAGATGTTTGTTAAAAATATCGACTCTGACTTTTTAAAATGCATCTGTGAAATCTGTCTTAATGTTATAAAATGTAATGTACCAATGAAACCCTCTCAGAAGACTCGCTTACGTCGTTACAAGAACATAATACGAGCGCTCGCTCATAAAAGTCAAACTGTGGGTAAGAAAAAGCGCATTATTGTACAAAGAGGAGGATCATTCCTGCCATCTTATTTTCAGTTTTGGGTCCTTTACTGACTAGATTAATATAATGAAGAAGGTGGTTGTGATTCCGCACGAGGTGTATGCTTCATTGCAAAGTTCAAAGACTCCAGACACGGTTCTAGAACCCCGTAAAAGTAGGCTTAAAAGAATGGAAAAGTTGCTAGCCCTATTAAACAGTGAAAAGTCACTGATGAGAAAAGGATCTTGTACCAAGAGGCTTTGCAGAAATTTCTTCATGAGTACGAAGATTATAAACATCCTACAGAGCTCCCCGTGAGGCACAGCTCGAGTAGTGCTGAGCATAGCGACACAGGACCTGGCCAACCAAAGAACAACGGAACACAACACTCGAACATGTGCTAAAAAACAGCCTCCCACATACATTGAGGAATAAAGGGTTAAGTCTTTATAATCTATTGAGTGAGGCCCCATCATACAGTGGACCGATACAGGCGAGGTCATTGTTGAAGGAACAAGGGTACAAGGTCCAATATCGTTGATATTGTTCATGATCTGGTGAGAAAGTGGGACAGACCCTCACCAACAGGATGGAAGCATATTAAAGCAAGACTACAACAAATAAATGTCCCCAAAACATTGATAGGTAATCTGAATAGGTTAAAAGACTTGGACCAGTCACGCATGTGTCACAACTGAGTACGCCATCGCCCCCAGCAGTAGCAGTGTCTCTGAAGAGGAGAAAGAAGAGAACAAACGGTCAACCTACCCACGTGCTCTAAAATACGCAAATGGCTAACATATTAAGTAAACGCTATTATGACATTTCTAACCCCGCCTCCTATGGTGGCGTTAATAGACTGTACAGAGGTGTTTACGGTGTAAGGAAAAAAGATGTTGAGAGATTTTTGCGGGCAGGATGCTTATACACTTCATAAACCGGTGAGAAAAAGGTTTAAAACGGCCAACAGCTGCCTCGATTGACTCTATTTGGCAGGCGATTTAACAGACATGCAAAGATATTCAGTGTATAACGACGGTTACCGCTACATCCTATTCATAATAGACGTATTCTCTAGATACCTGTGGTAATTCCCCTGAAAAATAAATCGCCTGAAACAGTTGCTAAAGCGACCAAAACGTTGATGTTGAAAGAAAACAGGATTCCTGGCTATTTTTGTACGGATATGGGGAAAGAATTTATAGGACGCGCTTTTCAGAACATGCTGGCAGAGTTTAATATCAGCTACACTACCAATTCTATACATAAGGCTTCTTTAGCTGAAAGAGTTCAACGTACCATAAAGGAACGCATGCACCGATATTTTACACATAAAAACACATACAGATATATAAACGTTCTCGGCTCATTGGCCTCATCCTACAACCGCTCACACCATCGTACGATTGGCACAACGCCTAACGAAGTTTTAGAAAGAGGTACGCGCCAGAGGTGAGAAGAGATGGACCACCACTCTGCGCGTTTCAAAATCAATGATTATGTAAGGCTGTCGCGTTCGGGAATAAATTCGCGAAGGGATTTGAGCAAGGATGGACACGCGAGATTTTTAAAGTTAGGGCTATGAGACCTAAAGGTGGGGTAATGATGTATTACATTGAAGATTTGAATGGGGAAGAAATCGCAGGAGGCTTTTACCGCGAGGATTTGCAGAAAGTGGCATTTAATTTAGGAAAAAGTGTTTAAAATTGAGAAAATTATAGGAAGCAAAGGTTCAGGAAAGAGAAAAATGTACCTGGTGAGATGGCTTGGTTACCCAGAAAGCTTCTTCACCTATATAAAAGCTGATGTAATAATGAAGCTTAATTAGTATGCAACATGGCGCCTGACCATTTCTACGTCACACACCCGTCCTCCTCGTCCCTGTCTGTACACCCTAACAATATCCTCGCCAACTTTGTGACAGAACTCCATGGACCCATTGAATTGGAGCGTGATTCGTATGAGGTGGGGTTATGTGAACTTCAGTTAGCCACCAAATATTTAACTCTTGAAAATGAACAAATCATGTTTCTGATCCATAGAAGAACAGATGAGTGCGAAAAAAGGCATAACCTTAGACAATACTATACGTTCAACCCTGTGCGGTGAGGAACGGTACTATAGTACAAATGTAAAATGTATCGCTAGGAATCGGGCATTATGATACAGCCATGGACATTGTGACGGGTTTAAACAAGTCTTGAAAAGTCGTACTTGACAAACGATTTACTTTTTGAAGTCGTAAACATAGACACACCTGCATGCACATTGAAGCTAAAGTCAACGCTTCGTAGAAATATTAAAGATAAAGAGCTGTTCACAATTGTGGCTGAGGACCGGTATAGCGCAGCCTTCCAAAGAGATACCTTTCACGAGGCACAGCATGACTTGTCCAGCTTAATGTATCAATTGAAGATGGGTGAAAGCTCTCCGCCCCCAGGCATGTGCTATATTTACAGCAATATCGTGGAGCACCAGTTTGTTGGGGACACCCAGGCACGTCTGCTGCGCATTGCACACATCCCCAACCGTAGAGGGAAAAGCATGAGCATTACATATGACAAGCCCCATTATATGAATGTTGCGACTAATCTA
Source organism: Bathynomus jamesi (assembly GCA_023014485.1). Lineage (NCBI taxonomy): Eukaryota > Metazoa > Arthropoda > Malacostraca > Isopoda > Cirolanidae > Bathynomus > Bathynomus jamesi. The sequence continues at coordinate 399,221 of JAJOZX010004269.1, forward strand.
TTAACCAACATCTCGATATATATAAGGACGATTCAGGGAAAAAATTTCTCATTCGGTGATGGGAGCTTAACAGTGAAACTACACTTTCGTCGTTTATAATGACTTGAAGACCGTTCACAGTATACCGAGGAGTGAGGTACCAGCGTGGGAGTGGTCTTGGTCCATTTTTTCATCCATACTACGCACCGCTGTCCCCTGTTGAAGAGGGGGCCAGGTACCTAGGGCGGAAGGCGTTACAAACAGGTTTTAACGCGGCAGAAGACATAATGGGGGCACTAAGCCTAAAGAAGCTCTAAAAAACATTTAAAACGTACTCGCGACGAAATCATCAAAGAGAGAAAAATGCGTGGCGGCGGAAAGAAGAGATCTGCCAGGAAGAAGGGGTTACCATCACGTGGCGTTAAACGTAAAAGGAAACCGAAAAAGAAGTGCTCTAAGCGCATGAAACCTATGGCTGATCATTTTTTTAACTGATATAAGCTGAGGACACTACTCTCACGAATCATAGGTTGACTAATACTTGTCGTGGAGGTGGTACTATTTCTGACTCGTCATGGCACGTTTCATCCATCCGTGTAGTTCACAATACTGTAAATCGGAACTGTCCCTCTTTGATATGCCCCCACTCAGGTCTCTATTGAGCATAGTGACTTTATTACAATTAACCCATTAAACACAATTAGTTCACCCAGTGCCCCTATAGAATTCATGATACCCAGCTCAGGCCCTTACTTTTTTGACCCGAGTTGCATGCACATGTATGCTAAACTGCGTATTGCCCATTCTGATGGAACGGACTGCGATGATAGCTACTCTGCCTACCCTGAAACCAACTTTTTACACACCATATTCAGCCAGTGTGAAGTGTATTTAAATCAGGTTAACATCTCGGCAGGTACGGGGTACTACCACCTACGAGCCTATCTGGAAAATGTCCAACTTTTCAAAAGAAGCGAAGGTCACCTTTTTAACAGCCGAAGGGTATTGCCACACTAAATATGAAAATGGAATAAAGGATAAATTTAAAAATTCTAAAAAAAGATGTGAAGTCTGTATGCAGGTGCCCAAAACATTCATATTCCAGGAGAAGTTGCTTATGAAAGGGGTGGATATGAGGTTGAACCTTAGCCGCACGATTCCTGAGATCTGCATAAATCTGGGGTCTGAGCAACAAGAAGGCGCGAAACCCGTTGTGATGCACATCATGGAAACGTATTTACGTATACGCCGAGTGAAATTAAGTTCCCCGAAACAAATAGAAATTGAGAAAGACTTAATATACGCCACAGTTATTAACAGGGTACAGATCAAACTGTACACGGTCCCCGCAGGCTGGCTCGAAGCACTAGAAAACGTCGCCCTGGCGTCCTACCTAAAAGGATATTAATTGGCATGCAGGACCACGCCTCGACGAATGGAAAATATAAAAAGAGTGCCTTTAAATTCGAGAATTTCGGCCTTAAAAATATTACTCTACACGTAAATGGGTTGCTCTGGGGGACATTGAATACGGACTACTCATCAGATGCTGTGTTCCCGCTCTGCGCGAGAGCATATAGTAGTCTGGCTCATAATACAGGCGCCTGTGACGAGCTTGGTTTTGGTGTAACTCAGAAAGAATTTGTAAGAATTTAACATTTATTCATTTGATATTACGCCGGACTTGTCGGCTGGCACAGATACGCATTTAAGCCCACAGCAGAGTGGGAATATCTCAGTTAGGTTGGAATTTGCCAAGCCTATAGACGCGCCTATAAGTGTACTAGTTTACCTCGAGGCACAGGCACTAATAGAAGTTGATCGTTTCAGGAACGTGGTCACAGACTTTTAGATGGATGCGCGTACACTCCAGAGAGTGATGAAAAGTGACCGTTTCGCGCGCTCAAAATTTATCGGTGTACGCGAAGAATGAATATTAAATCTGCCAAGTACGAGAAACTGGTACGGGATTATCGTTAACACTGACATTGTGGGGGGTGAGGGATTCATTGGTTTGCAATCTATTTTAAAAATAGGGAAAGAATGTACTATTTTGATTCACTCGGATTTCCGCCATGGAATGATTCGGCGTGAAGTTTATAGCCCAACTAGGTGTGCCCTGAGATTGTTTGGAATCCATATCGTTTCAAGGTATTTATACTGAAACATGCAGCTTGTATTGCATTTTATTTCTCATGCACATGTCACGTGGGAAGGGATTTATGAATTTTTAAAAATTATTCGATTTGTGCGACACAGATGAACGATAAAAGTGTATGCAAACAGATAAAAAAAGTTCCCATATGTTAGCATACCCTGTAATGTGTAAAGGTATATCTATATTGTGTAAAGTTGTATATACAATTGTAACTGTAGCCATGAAACTTATGTATCGGATACTGGATCCTTTTGTACATGTTTTCTGCTATTTAATAAATGAAAATATATCGCGTTTTGTTTTAACCTCAAAAAATACTTACATAATCTCCTCTACGATCTGGCACTCGCTAGACCGAATGTGTACCAATACCACGACATCTGTATTCAGGTCACTGGGTGGAGAAGCATCCATTTTATTTACCACCCTTTCATCAAAAGTAGCTATAATACGATCTAACTCGGATTCGGCCCTGTAACGATAAGTAAAATAAATGTCACGAAATTGGATGCAGATAACTAGTCTTGTACCCACCATATATATATATATATATATATATATATATATGATGAATAAAACCACGAAGGAAAGGAAACACAATGGTGCTCAAGCGCTTTCGTCTAATGACATCCTCAGGAACACTGAAGTACATAAAGGGTTACAGCCTATATATAGGTTATAGAAAAAAAACTATATATATATATACAATAAACGGAGAGAAAAAAAATAAATAAAAAATTATTAAACATTAAAGGATTGTGGGAGGAGCATACAAATTTGTAAGGAAAAACTACCGATTTTTAGCACAAGATTACCACAAGATCAAATGAATTGTTTCCAACCAATGTTATAGAAAAAAAAAATACAAATTTATACTGGAAATCTGCCCGGGTTTTAGCACTTTGCCCTTTTTGTTTAGGTTCGATGTATATAAAAATAAATAAAAAAATAAGTTATTTGAGTAGCATACAAGTTTACCAAAGATTTAGCGTTTTACCCTTCTTATCTAAATCTGTTCTGAAGGAATTCAAAACAAACAGGATCGAGTTGAAAAAGACCTTTGCTTATGTTGAAGTTATTTGTAAGTTGGATAATGGCAGACTCAAGAATATTTCTATTAACAATGTTGCTAGAGTGAAATAAAACTGAAGCATTATTCCAATCAATACAGTGGGATAACTCTGGCAAATGGACAAAAAGGGCACTGGACGACTGTCCTGTTCTAACGGAATATTGATGCTGTTTTATACTGTGTGCAAATCCTTTCCCGTCTGACCTATGTAAAAGGAATCACATTGTTTACAACCAATTTTATAGATAATGCCTGAATTATTGGTAGGGCTATTTTTTACTGAGATTTTTCACAATATTGTTATATGAAAATACTACATTAATATCCAAAAGTTTAAGTACATTAGCAATGCCTAAAAAGCCCTGGAAAAATGGAAGTACTAAAATATTTTTTGACAAAGTATGAGTGTTATTATTCACACGATAGAAAGTTCGTTTGCCTTGTTGAGACAAGATTCCATAAACGCAGATGGATAACACAGATCACTTCCAATACCGTTGATTTTTTTCCAATTCAGCATCGATGTATTCCGGACTGGCGATCCTAAGGGCGCGGAGAACATTGAAGAAAAAATGGCCTTCTTAGTGGGGGTGTCATGTCCCGAGTAAAAATGTACGTAGGACAAATTGTTTATTTTTTTCCGATAGATACTAAACTTAAAACCTGGGCTTTCCTATGTAACGCACATCCAAAATGGGATTAAGTTGTCTTGTTCCACTTCTAAAGAAACTTAAAGGAGGGGACTTGATCATTTAACTGAAGGAGGAAGTTATCCAGGTCACGATTCATGGGCCAGATACACAAAATATCGTCGACGTACCGCAACCAAGGGATGCCAACCCCCAGGATTCTCGGAATGTAAGTAATTCGAAAAACTCCATATAAATTTGGAGAGGAGGGGCGACAAGGGTTGCCCATGGCCATCCCAAAAACTTGTTGATAATACTCGTTATTGAAAGTGAATTTACAGTCTTTGATGCAAAGCTTAATAAGTTCCAAAACAATGTGTGAAGGTAGTGGCAGGTCATACTTATGTAATTCTTGGGAGAGAAAGTCAAGCATATCATCAATCGGCACTTTTGTAAACAATGAACAAACGTCAAACTGATCAATCTATCGTGGTTTCAGTACGTGCATTATTCAATTTTTCAGTAAGATCCATGGAATTTTTTATATGTGAATCAGAGATAGTTCCGAGAATGGGGGACAGGACTTCACAGCCATTTGGAGAGTTTATAAGTAGTAGAGCCCACCGAGCATAATAGGGCGCATAGGGTTGCCAGGTTTGTGGGTTTTAATAAGACCGTAAAGGTAGGGCAGAGAAGGTGAAGTGGACATGAAAAGCGGAATTAAGTCCTTGTGATCTTTGAGAATGCGTTTCAAGCCACTATTAAATGATTTGATGACGTCATCCTGCGGGTTCTTCCCAAGTTTGCTGTATTCATTTATATAGTTCTTGTATCCATTTTAAAATTCGTGTTATATGGTTCATGTATTTATATAATCTTGTATATTCATATATATTTAACTTTATATAATGCCTATAATCAAATGTATGTACGTGTGTGTATTAATTTTTATATAAGGACCAAAATCGCCCAACGCGAGTTTAGATAAAAATTTTGATTTGCTTTCTACTTTGCCAAATAATTGGTGACTTGTCTTTTTTAAAATCTCTCAATCATTTTTTTTAGATTTCGCTTAATAATGAATCCTGCTTAAGCTTTGCAATGTTCATATTTTGTATACATTCTCTCTCCGTATAAAAGATGAAGTCACGTCTTGCCTAAGCATTTAATTGTAAATCTTAAACCTTTAGTTTTTACTTGTATGCATATTTTAGTGTAAAGATGCATGGTTCAATTTTCACTTTTAGTTAACTTGCCAGATCATGTTAGCATCAGATCTGAAAATACGCGGTTTAAGATAAAAATATGGCTTCATCTTCAATATCTTGTTTATTCGTTTAAACCTTACCACAACTAAAAGATTTACTTTATTTTCAAATATTGTGCAAAATAATGCAGCCATTTCAACATTTAATAATAATGATGTTAGCAGTTTTGGGGTACATAAATCCAAATAAAATCTTCCATATGTTATTCAGAAGCTAATTCAGAGGCTGAGCACTACCTGTACATTTTAGCAGTAAATTACAAGTAAAAGATAGTCTTTATCTTCTCCTTCGAGCCTTGCCCTCTTCAGAAGAACTTAGTCATTAAACTTTCCGGATACGCTATAAGAAGAGTCCGGAATTTCAGAGAATTTAATAAGCCTCCCTGAATCCAACGAGACATATAGAAGAACTCGGAGAGTAAAATAAAAGGGAACTACTGCAAATAAAATAATACATCCGTTGCTGCCACCTAACTAGAACCCCCGTCGACTTCGAACCAACCCAGGCCATAGACGGAGGGGTTAACATATATATAAAACAGGCACATAATATAACCTAACCTAACGTAGCCTAACCTAGCCTAACTTATCACACACACACTATATATATATATATATATATATATATATATATATATATATAATATATATCAGAGAATGAAAATTAGTTTTGAAAACGTGTTTTCTACTATTTAATATATGAAAATATATCGCGTTTTGTTCTTAACCTCAAAAATACTTAATCTCCTCTACGATCTGGCACTCGCTAGACCGAATGTGTGCCAATACCATGACATCTGTATTCAGGTCGCTGGGCGGAGAAGCATCCATTCCATTTATCCACCTTTCATCAAAAGTGGCTATAATATGATCTAGCTCGGATTCGGTCCTGTAACGATAAGTAAAATAAATGTCACGAAATTGGATGCAGGTAACTCGTCTTGTACCCACCATATATATGTACCGTATATATATATATATATATATATATATAATATATATATATATACAGGGTGTCCCAGAATTAACTATTTCAATGAAATCGGACAAATTTTTTAAAAACACACTTATTTATGTTTATCATGTTTAATATGTGTTAAAAATGTATAAATTTCTAAAAAAAATTCATAATTTTATTTTCATAATTTTTTCATAGTTTTTCATAGTTTTATTTTCATTCTCTTTCAGAACCCTATTAATAATGAATACACAAGAACGCATCTTTGTTGTAACATCCCGTATCAAAGCCTTTTTCATCAGTGTCGAACGCAAGATTCTATGAGCTGTTGTCTTGGATATGTTGAGTCTTCGACCGGCCTCCCTAACCGAAGTTGTTGGTTCATCCTCAAACAATTGTCGTACCTGTTCGGTACTGTTACGTGCTGTCCTAGGGCGTCCTCTTCCACCTCGTCGTGTACGGATCCAGTTCTTTTAAATTTGTTCACAAGTTCACGAATCGCTTTGTCTGTAGGACCGGTTCTGTGGAATCTTCTTGTAAATTTTTCTCTGATTTCATTACATTGCATTCCTGTGATACGGGATTTACAACAAAGATGCGTTCTTGTGTATCATTATTAATAGGGTTCTGAAAGAGAATTAAAATAAAACTATGAAAAAATTATGAAAATAAAATTATGAAAAAAATTTAGAAATTTATACATTTTTAACACATATTAAACATGATAAACATAAATAAAAGTGTGTTTTTAAAAAATTTGTCCGATTTCATTGAAATAGATAGTTAATTCTGGGACACCCTGTATATATATAAATGAGGGAACAGACAATGATTAAAAATATTTTTGAAAACCGTTTATTGCAGTTTGGCGATTTAAAGCCCTACTGCGGTACTGAATTATCATGAAAATATTCTTAAAGCTCCATATATATATATATATATATATATTAATATATATATATATATATATATATATATATATATATATAAGGGAACAGACAAAAACAATGGGATTAACTTTTACGTTGTGGGATAACTCTGAATAAAGGAAATTAGATTGTCAAATATAAACGAGAAAAATACATCGTTTATACTTAATTTATCGTAAATAATAATAAAATGATGATACTACTACTACTAATGATAATGATAATGATAATGATAATAATAATGATGATGATAATTTTAAAAGGACTTGTATATTTTACTTGGATAAAAAAATCAACCCATTTAACAGAAAATTGTGAGCAGAGATAGAAACCATGATAAATTTATTTCTTGTTAATTCTTTCTTATAAATTTATTTCTTCTTGAGGGGTCGACCGCAATAAGAACTCCAGCATATAATATATAAGTTAGGTTAGGCACTTAGGGGTTACTTACATCTCAGTTGCGTCTTGGTTGATCGGCTCCGCCATTTCGTCACAATTTTCCATAACACTCTGGCCAGATAATTAATTAGTAATTTCGTATAAGGCACTAGCGGTAAATGCAAGAAACTGATGCTCCGCGTTGAGTCTCCCTTTATAAGGGGGCCTGTGACCAACACACAAACGCTAGCTTCCTATTGGATAGCGGCGAATTTTGGGCGAGGCTTGACGCGTAGGCCTGCATAGCAGTCATTCAGATGTCCTGGAGCCGCCCCACAGGTATGTGGTTGGTTGCCTGCGAGTTCTGGGGCGGGCCAGATGTCCCCGATTCGTGGAGAGGCTCGTTACGATTTGCTTTTCGAACTTGTATTCAAGAGAGAGAGAGAGAGAGAGAGAGAGGGAGGGAGGGAGGGATGGGGAGAAAACGTGTTATTACCTGTACAGTGTACATACTCGTTGGTCGGGAAGGGTTTTCGTGATATTGGAAGATATATTCACGTACGGATGAGAAAAAAAACGGTTTATGATACCATAGAAGTGGAAGATATTTTATTACCCATAAGGGACTGACAAAAGGCGTGTGATGGACTTGGCATTATAATTTAAAATGCATATTATAAAAGTGGAAGATATTTAATTGCCCATAAGCGACAGGCAAATATGTGTATATGGGGATAAGCTCAGATTAGAAGTTCGTTTATGGCATGTAATTAATTTTTTGGTAGAATGACAAGAAAAGCTTTGGCCAGCATGAGAGAGAGAGAGAGCAATTCTTGTTTTAACTGTGCCGCACGTATAGATGTACTTTTTTAGAGAGAGAGACGAAGCAAATCTTGTTTATAACTGTGACGCACGTTATAAACGCTATCACCATGATTACCAACCGCCACGGTTCTCGAATCCAATTTATTTTTGATCATTAGTCCATGGCTATCACCATGGTTACCATTTTTTTTTCTGGTGAGGGTGGTGTTCTTTTTCCATACGACTTGATTTACACCCACTTTAGACCTACGGGGATCATTAGAGTACCCTGGATTTTTCCGTAGAATTGTTCATTTCTTTTTCCGTACGGCTTGTTTTACACCCGCCTTGGACCTACGGGGATCATTAGGGCGCCCAGCAACCGGACGCACGGGGCTCGAACCCGTCACCGTTTAACGCGCGACGCATATGTGTCAACTGATGCCCGGAGGCACTGGTTGATGATTGACTGATGAGCCAACTGGTTGATTAAGGACCCTATAAGAGAGCGGCGGCATGGCTGAAGTCTTAGTATGCGCTCGGCTCCTGCCGGGCGACCACCTCTCTTCCTTAGGTTAGGTTCATTGCAGCTTGGGGGATGACTCCAAGTTGCAACTCCCCCCCCATTTTTGGGGTGCCTTGCAACAAAGGAGGGGTTGCAACAATATATATATATATAATCAGATATATGAGCAAAAGGGGGATACATTAAATACTGATATATATAACAGCTTGGACCCTGTTAATAATGCTGCCATTGTATTTCTTTACTGCTGATGGTGGAATATTCATGCAAATATTGTACGGATTTTTCTACAGTTGTTCAGTCTTCGATCATCTACTCAACCGGTCGACTGTGGAAAAACCTTCCTCAGTCCATCTTTTCCCCTGTCTATGACCTTCAATCTTTCAAACGCGGAGTGTCCAGGTATCTCGAAAACTTTGGACCTTGATTTCGGCTCTTCTTCTTCTGGCTCTTCCCCCTTGGCCCTTTCCTTCCTGCGTAAAAAAAGATGGCTTTAGTTTATCCTTTTCAGCGTGTACATAGTCTCATATACAGTAGATTCAACTGGATTTATGTCGAGACTTTGTGATGGCTATTTCATAATTTTTAGTTCTCCAGCGTCCTCCTACCACTTCAGATATGTTTTTACAATCCGTACGGTGTATTTGGGGTCGTTATCTTGTGGAAAGATGAACCCTTATCCAGCCAAACGTTTTCCATCTGGCATGGCATAGAGGTGGAAAATTTGCTTGTACTTCTCTTTAGTTGACTACCATCGATTTTCACAAGGGAGCCAACTCCAAATGAAACTATAAACCCCGAAACACTGATAGATCCCCAATCATTCTTTATTGTTGGTTGTAAACACACATTATTATATCTGTCACCCTGTGACCGTCGTACGTACTGTCTTCTTTTAGACCTAAAGATTTTAGATTGACTCATTTGTCCACAGTACCTTCAGTTAGTCGACATCCAGTGGACATGATCTGTATATTTTATTTATCGTGTTCAAGATAGTGTTTGATAGTATCCCACACCTCTTTTACAGAAATGTCCAGTTATTTAACAATTTATCTGATAGTATAGTTTCTTCTCGTAAAGTTACGATCTTCATGCGAATATCTTCTGGTATCTGGCGTACTGGAGCCCCATTGCAACTATTCTACTTCAATGTGGCAAAGAATGTAAAAACGGGGACCCCAAAATCGATTTTCATTGAAAAATACAAAGGATAGCATACCTGACTGATGCGGTTGTGTGAATGCTTTCAGATAAGTAGCCGATAACCTAGGAGGTCTACATTATTGTGCATACATAATGTGGACAAGTAAAACGCTCTGTCTGTCTCGTGTGTATATATATATATATATATATATATATATCGAAACCTACGGTAAAGTTATTGAATGCCCGGTTAGGTCAACTGTACACCCTTGACGATTGGTTAGGTTAAGTCGTGATATTTCGTTAGTTTTAACGAAAATGCTGTAAAATGCATTTTATTAGCTCATTCTTTGCCGATTTCATGAAAAACGTAAACTGAAATTGGTCACGTAACTGTTATTTCATCCTTTGCCGATTTCATGAAAAACGCACACCAAAATTGCATATTTCATGAAAAATGCATTACTTTTGCTTATTTCATGAAAAACTCAAAATCTTGCGTTTTTCATGAAATGAGCAATTTCACCGATCGCGCGTAACATATTTAGGGTGGTCCAAAAAAATAAATGTTGAAAATTCGTAGGTTTTACCCCCTAAAATTGTTACCTATGTTGAAAAAACTAAATATAAAATTTTAATAAGATAAAAAAATTCTAAGTGGTGCCACATCGCATTTGAATTTAGATGTTTTTAAAAACCTTTTTTGCTTCTTCCCCATAATATGGATTTATTGTGTCTTTACGAAAAATATTTCGTATATATAATTTCTTTGCATAATATAGATTTTTGTATGCTTATTGTGGTTAAGTATTCCGAAGCACATCTTGTATGAGCGGTACTGAACACGTTGAGGCAAGAATCGCATCTCTGTTGATACTTGTATTCACATTTTTCCATTAAATAGATTTCGTCACTTTTCCCATTCAGTGCTCATCTTGCGTAAACGTGTTGAGAGGGCGTTCCTATAACAATCGTATTTTTTATTCACAAGCCTGTCTTTTGCCATCGTTTGCAGTCATTTGCAGTGTATTGCAGTGTTGCAATAGTGAATAATCATATTAGAAATGCAAGTTCCTCAATGAAAACTCGCAGAAATATCGAAATATGGCTCCTTGAACAACCAATTGAAATGTTATGCGGGAGAAAACTTCCTTCCAAAGGTGATGTGCTCCGTCGTCTTTTTTATTTACTTAAGGAAAAGAAAACTCTAAGAGAAGCTTCTAAAGCAGTTTACATAAAGGTAGTTGAATTTTGGGAACAAGCTAGAATTCCAACAAGAGCTGATTATAATGTTATACCAATGACTGAAAAAGTATATACGGAATATAGAACGCTCCAAAAATCAAAATTCCGCTGCTCCGAAATTCAGCGTGAGAAAGAGAGATTGTTTCAGGACAGTTTAAACGATCTCTTTGATATTGATCACCAAAAAGCGCACGAGATGATCAAGATTAAAGAAGACAGAGAATTCCTCCAAGCTCAAAAACAGAAGGGAAGAAAAGGATATATGGCTAACGTTGACAAAGCAAGAAGGTTCCGAGCAAACCAAGTAAGAAGGAACTTGTAACACGAGACGCGGAGACGTTGCAGTTGCACTGGATAGATCGAATATTTCTGATAGACGGGCCGTATATGTGCTATCAGCTGCTGCCTCTGCATTAGATCATGAGCTTGATGACTTGTCCATAAGCAGAAGTACAGTTCTTCGAAAGAGAATGGATGTACGTGAGAAAATCGCAAAAGATTTAAAAGAATCCTTTAATCCTGAATGTTCTTTAATGGTGCAGTGGGATGGGAAAATGCTAATCGATTTAACTGGAAATGAAAAAGTTGAAAGATTAGCAGTGTTAGTGTCAGGAGGAGGCAAATCAAAGTTGCTTGCAGTACCCAAACTCGAGTCTGGCACAGCTGTAGACATTGTAACAGCTGTTGTCGAATGTTTAAAGGACTGGAACTTAATTGATCGCATTAAAGGTGTGTTTTGACACAACTGCCACGAACACGGGTCCTAAAAAGGGAGCTACTGCACAAATAGAACAAAAGATTGGAAGACTTACTAAATATTGCATGCCGGCACCATATAATTGAACTTATTGCATTGCCTGGAACTCCATCAATAAAGAAAATTTTGAAACCTTTCCTGATACTCCATGACGTGATGAACTGCTTGTTATTTGTAAGAAACATCTAACCGCCACACAAATCCGAGATGATTACAGAGAGGTCCTGGAACTTACAATCATCTATCTAGGAGGTGTACCACCACGTGGAGTCAAATTTCTAAAGCCAGGTGCTTTGCATCGTGCCAGGTGGATGTCTCGCATAATCTCTGCAATAAAAATGAATCTTTTCTGCTCACAGTTTAAAATGACTCTAAAGGAACAAAGTGGAATAAAACGTTTTGCACAATTTGTCATTAGAGACTATGTTCCTGCATGGTTTTCTGCACCTATCGCTGCTTCTGCCCCTGCCAATGATCTTTCGCTACTAAAACTGCTGCTAGTATACGAAGACAAAAACATTGCTTCTGCAGCATCTCAAGCACTTTCTCGCCATCTTTGGTACCTAAGTGAATTTCTTATTTCACTTTCATTCTTTGATGAAGATATTTCCATTGATGTTAAAAGAGACATGGTAAAGGCACTCGACATAAGGGATCTAAACATCCGCCCAAAAGAATAAATTTGAATCTTTCTGCCAACGATATTCAAAACAAGACAGTAGCCAGCTTTGTTACTAGCTCGTCTCGACTATTTTTCACTAAGCTCGGACTCCCAATAGCTTTTCTTGAGGATGATCCAACAAACTGGAAGAACAGGCAAGATTATCAAATGGCCCTTGAGTATGTCAAGTGAATGATGGTAACAAATGATAACTCCGAAAGAGGAATAGCATTAATGCAAAATTTCAATGCACATCTAAGAATGAAAGTCAAAAGCAGTTTCTCTTGCAAGTAGTGGAGCAACATCGCCTGCAGTTTCTTGATGTAAAAAAATCAAACGAAGCAGGAACTGCGAACGCAGCAACAATGAGTGGGAGATGGGCACCCATGAGACCCCCACCTCTGAGTGGTTAATACTCCATTATATTTGAATATGGATGGAGACTGCTATAAACTAAAGAAATTTTTGAATATGAATTCAAAGAATTTTGAAACAAGAAAATTAAGAAATTTAAAGTCGAGTGTGGCACCACTAAATATTTATTAATTTTGATAAGTTTTAGTCAGTAACGTTTTTTTTAATATAGGTAACAATTTCCGAGGATAGGACTTAATATTCAGATACTTTTAAAATTTACTGTATAATTTTGGACCACCCTAAATTATATATATATATATATATATATATATATATACAGTGGTGAGCTGGACCCGGTTCGCGCGAACCGGTTGTTAAAATCTTTTTGAAAATAAGAACCGGTTGTTAACTTTTTTGCTGGACGCTGAAGAGAGCTCTCAGAAGCAGAAAGAGGTTTTTCGGTGATGAATATTATTTGTAGTGATAGAAGAGCAAGTTTAACAACTAAACACATATCATGCTTTATGATCATCAATTTGTTGGGGAAACCATTAAGCTTCTGGAACCCGTTAACATATGTCAAATCATGGATGAGAAGTCATCGATCCGCTTTAGATACCAGAGTTCGTGTATCCAAAACGACAGTTTACGGAGAAAACCAAGAAGCCATTTGGAAATTATTACCGTAATAAGTAATAATAAGGTACGTAAAAATGTTTAAATTTAAAAAAAAAAAAATTTAAAAGCATAGATGTACTGATATTTATGTTTTGCCTAATAATTCATTATTGCTAAAGTTGACTGAGCAATTTAATTTTAACTATGTAGATAATATGTTCATCGGTTTTATTAAATAATTCTTCTTTTCTGATTTCATTAGAAACGTCTATTTCTCTAATTAACTATACTAATTAATTGTCATGCAGTTATTAATACCTAGCTGAATCATAAAATGCAGACACTTGAAAAAGGCAAATAGCGAAATAATTAATTTAATTAAAATTGCGAAAGGGTGGGGTGGGAAGGGTTGTCAATTTTTTATTGCCGAATTCAGAATTTTTTATACAGAACCCGGTGGTTAAAATTTTGGCAGCTTAGCGAACCGGTTGTTAAAATTTTGCAGCTCGAACCGGTTGTTAAAATTTTGGCATCACCACTGTATATTATATATATATATATATATATATATATATATATATATATATATATATGAGAGAGAGAAGAGGGGGGGATCAGTGGCTGCATGATACATTTATTTAATTTACAAAGTTTTAAAAGCTTTTCTTCCATCATCTACTGTACAGTATATCTACAAATAAAATTAGGATTAAATCTTTGTATAAAAATGATCCTATATAAATTCACGAATGATATCATAAATTGATGAAGATTAAAATTTTAAAAACGGAAATTGTGCAAACAATAAATAGGAAAAAGACTACATGAAGTTATTAAATAAAGGTCAGATAAACACTGGAATTGCAGTCGTTGTATTTTGCGGATATAAATGGATTCTTGAATGCGGAGATCGTTTAACTGATTGGTGTTATTGGTGCGACTTATTCTGTAGGCGAAAGGGTAAATGGGGTGGTCTTTTAATGTCTCAAACATTTTGAAAGTTAAGGGGTCTTGAGGTTGTGCTAGATATCCCTCAAATGTTCACCAATACGCAATTGGAATTCGCGGTAGATGCTGCCAATATACAGCCTGGTCTTTCTTCGTGCCTCTCTTCACTGGATTAATATTTTCATGTTTCCGAATCCTTATATATATTTCGTAAATGGGAAATTAAAATCTCCACAAAGCATTATATTCAGGGGTGGGAATTTTCAGGCTCTGGTTAAGTTTCTGATCTCACTTATGAAACTGTCAAATTTTTCATTTCAAATATACTCGCATCACGTTTAATTGTTCGGCGTTCGCTGCCCACAGAGTTCTACGTAACTATTTGATTTTTCTACTTTGTCATTTCTGCAATAATTTTTCGTCTTCATGCTTACTGTCACTTTGCAACGTACTTGCAAAGAACTCACCCTTCGTGCAGGTAAAAAAAATGTCCAAGCCTGCGGGCGGAATATTTTCCGTAGTTCCTGCTCGAAGGCTGTTATTACCCTTCGGGCAATACGGAGTTACTGTACAGTAAAAAATAATATATTAGGATTTTTTTTTTTTTTTTAACAAAATTATCACGACTTAACCTAATCATTCCTCAAGGTTAAATTTAAGGTTTTTTTTACTGTCCAGTAAAATTATATTATTATATATATATATATATTATATATATATATATATATATATATATATATATATGTATATATATATATGTGTGTATATATATGTGTATATATATATGTATATATATGTATATATATATATGTATATATATGTATATATATATATATATATATATATATATATATATATATATAATATTAAAATTAAAATTAACCAACTAGTTAGGTTAATTGAATGCCCGGTTACGTCAACTGAATGCCTGGTTAACTTTAAATAAAGTGGCTTAGCTTTAGCTTTCTCGGGATCATTTTGTTTTTAGTTTTCATTTTGCTGTTTATGGATTTCAAATTCACTGTCTTTTAGTACTGCATATTTCGTTGACTTGTAATCATCCGAGAAATGTATTTCTGTTACTTGGTCCCATGCAATGTTCCCTCTAATTTTTTTTAGTCCGTGTGCGTTGTGGATACATTTAGATTCATGGTGAAAAATTGTGCAAACTTTTCTGAGCGCTATTATCTTCAAAATGAAATATATATAATATTAAATACTTAATAAATATTATTTCCATAAGGTGATAGCTTGATCATTACGGTACTATTAAATGGGTATTAAAAAACTCTTTACAATATTATATATTCTTAAAAAGTAAACATTTTATCCTTTCTAAAAATATGAATAAAATAAAAATAGTAAAATAAAATTCAACAAAATAAAGAAATAAAATAAAAATAACATTAATTGAAAATGACTATTTTAGTTATCATTTCTCGAAACAATTTTTAGCATTTAGCAATTTAAAATAGACTATCAAGATTAATACATGATTTTATCCATTCACAAAATAGGAATAAAATAAAAAATAATTTTATTTTTTATGAATTATGAGATAATTACTATTCGTTTTTATGCAAAAATAAGAAAGAAGGTTTATATTCAATGCGTTAATGTATAAAAGAAAAAAAATGCAAATACATAGAGTAAAAAAAAATCTGTATTGCGTAATTGCGCGGACGTCGGCGAAGTCGGGCGGAAGGGTTTAATATGATACTTAAAAGAGCGTCTATAGAGTATGTTGATGCAAATGATCAGACCTTGTGTGACGGTATATTTTGAAATTACTTCATTTACTGTCGTGAATCGTGATACGCTTGAGCCTGTGCGCATTTTATTTTGCTGTGTGCGCGGGTTTCACAACGCGTGTGCGCGCACACACGCGCACACCTTAGAGGGAACATTGGACTCACTCCCATGGATACTTTTCCGATTGGAACTGTAACTACTTCTTCCGCCAGTAACTGCAGGTTAAGCTCGGAAGTTCCCATCTGAGATGTCTCGTACAGTCTTCTGCAAAAGTCTTGATACACGGTCGCAAGGTGCAGGTTGTGGTCCAGTGTATTCCAGTTTTAGTAACCGACATCGGTAAATTATAGCTTCATACTTCCACTTAAACTATGAATATATATATATATATATATATATATATATATATATGAATAGAAACGACATAATATTAAGGAACGTTTCTGCACACGCGGAAGAGAAATAACAAATAAATGAAAAATGAGGCGAACCGCCCGGGAATCGAACCCAAGGCCTTTCAATTGCCGGTTGGATGCGCTACCATTACACCACGGACCTCAATCATTCACAAATCGAAATTCTCCTACATAGGGCAGAAACCAATGCCCTGAGAGGGCACCCTCGCAAATCGTGAATATGTGCATTTAACTGCAATGACCACGCAGTATATAAATGAATAGAAACGACATAATATTAAGGAACGTTTCTGCACACGCGGAAGAGAAATAACGAATAAATGAAAAATGAGGCGAACCGCCCGGGAATCGAACCCAAGGCCTTCCAATTGCCGGTTGGATGCGCTACCATTACACCACGGACCTCAATCATTCACAAATCGAAATTCTCCTACATAGGGCAGAAACCAATGCCCTGAGAGGGCATCCAACCGGCAATTGGAAGGCCTTGGGTTCAATTCCCGGGCGGTTCGCCTCATTTTTCATTTATTCGTTATTTCTCTTCCGCGTGTGCAGAAACGTTCCTTAATATTATGTCGTTTCTATTCATTTATATACTGCGTGGTCATTGCAGTTAAATGCACATATTCACGATTTGCGAGGGTGCCCTCTCAGGGCATTGGTTTCTGCCCTATGTAGGAGAATTTCGATTTGTGAATGATTGAGGTCCGTGGTGTAATGGTAGCGCATCCAACCGGCAATTGGAAGGCCTTGGGTTCGATTCCCGGGCGGTTCGCCTCATTTTTCATTTATTCGTTATTTCTCTTCCGCGTGTGCAGAAACGTTAATATTATGTCGTTTCTATTCATTTATATACTGCGTGGTCATTGCAGTTAAATGCATAATATATATATATATATATATATATGCCAAATTTCAGTATTGTGTTGTATACATTATATTTTGCCCCAAAACAATAAATGGGAAACCGTGAGAGATTGTGCTAAGAGGGTTGCGGAAGAGATTTTGGGAACTGAGTGGGTTGGGGGAGGAAGAAGACATACACCATGGTGGACAGATAGAGTGAGAGGCGCAGTAAAACAGAAAACTATAAAACATAGGAAGTGGTTGAGGCAACGTACACAGGAATCAAGACGGGAATATGTGCAAGCAAGAAATGAAGCTGAGAGGGAGAAGAAAAGGGCAAAACACATGGCAATGAGGGAATTGGGAGAAAAGTTGAGAGAAGATGAGAAAGGAAACAAAAAACTGATTTATAGACTTGCAAAATCTCATAGGAAGGAAAAGAAAAAGTATACAGTATTAAAAATGAAGCGGAAAATGTGATAGTGGAACCTGGAGCAATTAATAGACGATGGTCAGATTATTTTAAAGATCTATTGAATGGAGGTTCAGAAGAAGTGGAGGAAGCGGATGGAATATACCAGGAATTAGCAGAACAGGTAATTATTACCGGAGAAGAAATGGAAGAGGCTGTTAATAAAATGAAGAATGGAAAGTCAACGGGAGTGGATGAGTTTCCGATTGAACTTATAAAGGAGGGAGGCGAAGCCATGAAAGAAAAAATTCGAAACCTGTTTAATGAATATTGGAGAGAGAGTAAAGTCCCCGGTGATTGGGGAAAAACAATCATCGTTCCATTATATAAAGGAAAGGGGTGACTCGGGTAGATGTGAGAATTATTATAGGGGAATATCGCTTATTAATCATATAACAAAACTTTATGAAAGAATAATAGAAAAAGAGCAAGGCAAATAATTGAAGCATGGTTGGGAGAGGAACAGCATGGTTACCGAAAAGATAGAAGTACGGTAGATCTTATTTTTGGCTTCAGTTCTGTTATAGAAAAGGCATGGGAATTTAATACTAACATCTATGTAATATTCATATATCTTAAAAAAGCATTCGATACAGTGCCCAGAGGAAGAATGTGGAGATGTTTGGAGGAGATTTATGGGGTAAGGGGGACACTTCTTAGGGCTTTGAAAAGTTTGTATCAAGTTAGCGAATGCAAAGTAAGGACTGGACACAAAAATGATGAATGGTTTGAAGTTAGAACAAGGGTGAAGCAGGGCAGTGTTATATCACCACTCCTGTTTATAGTCTACATGGACACAGTCATTGCAAGTTTCAAGCGACGTCATGAAATGAATAATAATAATGGAATAATGGCATATGCGGATGACATAGCATTCTGGACGACAGAGAGAGAAGATATAGAACAAGCTTTAATTGATTGGAATGAATGTTTGAAGGAGCGGGTATGGAAATGAATGTAGAAAAGACATAAATATTAAGTGTATGTCGAAGAGAAGGAGGAGAATTTGGAGTTCAAATTGGGGATAAGGAAATAAGAGATGTTGAAAAATTTAAATATTTAGGGAGTATTTTACTAAAGAAAGTGGTAATATGCAAGAAATAACTGAAAGAATTGCAAAGTTTAGTAAAAATGTCGGAATGTTATACCCGCTACTGAGAAATGAACATGTGCCCTTGGGACTAAGAAAATACTCTTCGAAACAGTTTTAACACCAATACTGATTTATGGGTCGGACACTGGGAAATGCGCATGGCGGATCGAAGTAGAATTCAGGAGGCAAAAATGAGACAGCTGAGGACTATTCTGAGAAAGACGCGAAGAGATAGGATAAGAAATTAAGAAATAAGAGCCAATGTGGGAGTAAACGCCGATTTTGAGAAAAATCGACGCTACCAAATTGAGATGGTTGGTCCACTTGGAGAGAATGGAGGAGGGGAGAACTGCGAGGAGGTGTTGGGAATGGAGACCAGGGAATGGCAGAAGACCGCGGGGAAGACCGAGAAGGAGATGGAGGGACGAAGTGGAGGAGAGCTTGCGAAGATACGACTTGCCCAGCATGCAAGAGCTCGGGGAAACGGGAGTGCTGCTGGACAGGGCGGAGTGGCGAAGGAGGCTGGCTCCACTGACAGGCTAACCAGCCTACCTGGGAGCTGAAGTGAGAAGTAAGATACTTTGCTCCAAAGTTTTATTCACCTTATCGTACGCTATTCTCGAAATGCAAAACAAACGCATCACGCCTTTTTTATGTTAATTTCATTTGTAAACCCTTTACTGCCAGGAAGTCTTTTCCGAGACTGAATAAAATCGTCTGGCGTTAGCCAAAACAAAATCAGTGAAGTGACACCGGGCGCTAAAGGGTTAATGAAAGTATCTTACCCAAACACGTGATCAGCACACGATACTCTTACCTTGTCCATATGTGTTTATTTTACTTTTGAAGTGAATGAAGTTATATTGCATCAAAAGGTCTTATTCCAGTCGAGGTAAAACGATGATTTCATTACTGTCAAAGTAGATATAAAAATGTGCGCAAGATAAAGCGCCCCAACACAGTTAACGTGTATTACTGTACGAGGTGTAATAAAAGTCCATTCTCGTAGGGAAATGAGATATAACAGAATTCTGATATTTTATTTAGCGACGAGGTTTTTTTCATTTAAATGGAACTGCATCGCCACAATTATCTTACTGGAGCGACGAAAATCCGCATTGGGTTGAAGATGTACATTCGCAGGTTGATCTTACTTGAACAACATTCTGGAGGGAATTTTACAAAAGTACATTGGCGAAATGTCTTTGGATGCTAGACGAAAGTTCTGGTTTCAGTAAGATGGTGCACCTCCGCATTTCGTTCGTTCAATGAGACGATGGTTAGATGAGAATCTTCGTGGCAAATGGATAGGACGCCGAAGTTGTGTGGAATGGCCGCCCCGAAGCCCTGATTTGACCCCACTTGCCTCCTTCTTGTGGGGCCACTTAAAGTCCGTTGTTTGAGTCAAGACCTCGAACGATCCAGCAGTTAAAAGAAAAAATTACAGATCAGTGTCACAGAATTAGTGAGGAAACACTTCAAAAAGTAACTGACACTCTTACAAAGACAAGTAGAAATGTGTCAACGACTACATGGAATGCAATTTGAGCATGTACTGGATTAATTGGTAAATTTATTGTATTGTTTGTAATGTATAGTTAAAACTATTTTCTCGTGTGTTTTGGGGTTGTTTACCTTCCTTCGCAATATCTAAGGTCGTATGACAGAGGACGTACAGCTTTACGCGGAGGTCCGAACCACTGGTCATTACATCATCTGAACATAGAGGAGGACAGTCGTCCTCCCAACTCTACCCAGACCCATCGTCGCTTAACTTTGTTGATATAACAGAAAGCAGTTTTCCGACCTGACCACGATATAGCCGCAAAACTAAGGTGGCGTTGGATGGTGTGAAGAATCTCACATTTAGGGTTTCTGAAACCGAATGTGAAACGCTATACAAGAGAATGGAGTGACGCATCTTTTATCTTTCCATCTCCGAATAAGCAATATATACGAGTCTGTCCTTCGTATAATATGAATTCTATA
This sequence comes from Bathynomus jamesi, assembly GCA_023014485.1. NCBI lineage: Eukaryota > Metazoa > Arthropoda > Malacostraca > Isopoda > Cirolanidae > Bathynomus > Bathynomus jamesi. The sequence goes on from JAJOZX010004269.1 coordinate 420,224, forward strand.
TTTTGAGTGTTACTATTCAACCATTTCGTCGGTATTTTCTCTGCTGCAGACCATCACCCTTTATAATATATTCTCTCTTTAAATTTTCACATTACATTGCATTACATTACGTGGCTCAGCATGTTATTACATTAACTTTTCATGGTTTGTGGTGCATCGTATCTAATTTTCCATGAACTACGTAAACTGATTTACAGTAAATAATAATGTGAACCATTCCATAAAATTACAAAATCAACCGCAGTCGCGTTAACAAATACTGTTGCATACAGGTTTAATCAAGGCATTTTATATTTCTCTCCCAACTGCTAATCTTATTGTACTTTGTAACATGTTGGCATTCCTGCAGTTAGCCTTAGTATTATTATTACACAACACATCTTCCACTACACTACTCCCGCGGTTATCCATGATTCATTTAACCTTCATTCGAGTTAACCGTGATTTAGTAATTGTGACTTATCCATGATCATGACACCGAATTAACCCTGATTTCGCGCAGCGTTTACATCCGCGGCTCGCCTCCCGCCAGCCCATTCCAACGCGACTCAGTCAGTGTCTCTCCACGCTTCATAGAGTAGCATACGCGTTTGTGACTTCGTATATCTTCACGTCTTGTGTCGAGTACAAACTACTTAATTGTGTATTATACTGTAATAGAATAATAGTGCGTGTGGTGACGCGGGAGGTGGAAGGCAGCGACTGCACCACTAGGGCATATCATACTCTGGGTTCAGGGTTGAAATTTTGGAAAAACAAAGTGGCTAATATGTATTCCTATGTAAAAATTAATTCTAAGATGGGTTTATTATTTGCAACTTTTCCGAAAAATCTAATTTTCATGGTCAAAATCGCGATTTTCTGATTTGAAGGCTGCCTAACGCAGCCTCAGGGCACCCAAACCAAAGCACGCAGCTGTTCTGCATATGATTTAGTCTAAAAGCTGCTTTTCTGACCTCATCCTTGCTTCTTGGGTGTTTCAACACCTCTGGGTGCTGAAAAAATGTTTAGATTTCACGTAAAGCTTAAGAATTTTAAGTTTTTCTTCAAAGAATAGGCGCGGCTCACAGCTCTACTCTGAT